>VZQC01011147.1:328777-386174 GCA_009823505.1 Rhizomys pruinosus | reverse complement strand
TTTCATTTCCTCTTCTGATTTCTTTAGTATTTCTAATTCTTTTTGGAGCTTCTCAATCTCTTCTTGTAGCTCTTTGCTTCCCTGGTTGGTTTCCTTATCTTTTTCAGCATGGTATCTTTTCAGTGTTTCTACTTCCTTCCGGAGTTTGTCATTCTCTCTCTCTCTAGGTCCTTCTTGAGTTCTTCATTCTCTTTTCTTAGTTATTTGATTTGTTCTTTATAATCTTGTAGTTCTTTAAATATGTTCTCAATTGTGTTTCTGATATCTGTGTCCTGAGGCATCCCCAGAGGGATCCCACTGCAGGAGTCTTCCCTAGGGTTGGAAGAGCTTGGTGCAGTATTATCCTGCCCCTTTCCAGTGTTGTCTCTTCTTCGTGATCCTGGCATATGGGCTTCCTCTTGCCTGTATTCCAATATGAGTCCTAAATGCCTCTTCACTGTGTTGAAGGCTTGCTTTGCTTGCCTCCTTCAGATGCCTTCGTCATCCCAGTTGGCGGGGGGTGGGGGGTGGGTGGGGGGCTCTTAGCCCCATGACCCGGTACCTTCCGCTGGCCTCAGGAGATCTCAGATCTCAAGAGTCACACAACCCCACCTTTAATACCATCTGGGAGGATAACTCCGCCCCCACAGCCACAAAAGCCAATCAAGCCAAAGACAGCTGCTTTCATGCTCTTCCTTCCACTGGCCCCAGGAGATCTCTGCTATTATAATTTTTAAAGGCCTATAAAGTGTAATCTGGATTCTCTAAATGCTCTTGGGTATCAGTAATCCCCTGGAGTCTGGTCACCCACGCCAGCATCACACCTTAAAGTAACCTAATTTTCCTTCTTCCAGGAGGTATCAATTGGCAATAGATCATTGGTAGGGCTGGGTTTCCTGCCCACCTCTCCAACCATGCTGGGATTTTGTCTGGCTTGTCTTTCATAAGTCTTGTGAATGTTTTCAAAAGTATTGTGGGTTTATATAGCAACTGCCCTGTTGGGTTCAGAAAATAGGGTGTTCTTATAATCATCCAATACCTCTGGCTCTTCTAATATTTATGCTTCCTCTTCTATGGTGATCCTTGAATGATTATAGCTGTCCTAGTTAAGGATGAGCATTTCACAGCTGCTTACTCTTTGCACATGACCAGTTGTGAGTCTCTGTGTTAATTGCCGTCTGGTGCAAGAAGCTTCTATGGTGAGAGTTAAGAAAGGCACTAATCTATGAGTGTAAGAATAAATACTTAGGGGTTGGTTTACCACTATGTCCATTTAGTGGAGTAATAGGAGTATGTTCTCTTCTACAGCTGTGATATGTGACTAACTGCATGTTCTTGGTCCTAATAACAGTCTCAAATATGGGTTCCATTTGTGCAGCAGAGCTTAAATCCACTCATAATTGGTTGGCTACTCCAATATCATTCTTGCCACTATGAAACCAGTGGGCATAATTTTTCCATTTCAGTTGTTATAGCTCTCAGGGACCACAGCTGGGTAAGGTTGATCGTTACTTTTCTGGTATCATTTATAACACTTCCTCATACTATGAATGTTGTTTGGTAGGAATGAAGCTTAGAAATCAGAACCAGCTTTATTTCCCCATGTTTAGTCTATAATTCATATATTTAGTATCTTCAGCAATAAGAAATTACCATGAAGTTCTTGTGGGTAACCAAGAGTAATGGCAATACCTAGTATTTTTTAGAGCTTATGAGTGCTAAGAGGGAGTTCATTCCTGGTATTTGAAGTTTTCATTTGCTAGCCTGTGGTGTCTGCTATGGACCCTGTTCCTCATTTCAACTATTTTTAAATATTTTGTTTACATTTTAAGAAGCTCTTATAGTAATGGGTTTCCATGTGACTTTTCAAAAGGCCCTCATGCTAATTATCCCCCCATACTCTACTCTACTGTACCTTCCCATTCTCCCATTTAACTCTTTCTATTCTATGAAACTTCTTTTGCCCTTCTTATCACTGCATGATTTCTCTCCTTGCATTAATTGCCCCATCTATGGTACTTTACTAGCTTCCTGACTCTATGAATTTTTGAATTGAAAGACATATGTTTAAAGATTCAAAGTTAGCATCCACTTTTGAAAGAAAAAATGCAACATTTGCCTTTCTGGTCTTGTGTCTTCACTCAGGATGGTTGTTTCCAAGTTCATTTATTTATCTACAAATTTCATAATTTTGTTTTTCTCAACAGCTGAATAATATTCCATTGTGTAACTTTACCATATCTTCATTATCCATTCATTATTTAATGGATATGCATCTTTTTTTCTCATTTCTTGGGGGCATGGATGTGCAGATATCTCTGCAGTAAGGTATATTTCTGTTGCTGTTATAAAATACCATGATCAAGGAAATTTATAAAAGGAAAAGTTTATTTGTGCTTAGAGTTCCAGAGGGATAAGAATCTGCCATGGCAGTAAGCATGGCAGGAGACAGCAAGAGCAGAAAGCTGAGAGCTCAGATTAGCTAATATGCCTAGGAAGCAGAGCGACTGAAACTTGAAGTGAGGCAAGACTATGAACTCTCAATGACTGCCTCAGGGTCCCTCCTGTTCTAGAAAGCCCCACTTCCTAAAAGTGCCATGACCCTCCCCAAACACCAACTGATAAAGTGTTCAAATACTTGGAGAAATGAAAGACATTTCTTATTCAAACTACTACAGACTCCTGTGGGTATAGGCCCAAGAATGGATGGATGGATCCTGTGGTAGAACTATTCCAAGGTTTAGGGGGAATCTCCACACTAATTTCCATAGTGGCTGTACCAGTTTGCACTCCCACCGGCAGCAAATGAATAAGCGTTCCCTGTCATTGCATCCACATCCTCACGAAGATTCATCATCATTTGTCTGTTAGATTTTGGCAATTCTGACTGAGTTAAGATGAAATCACAAAGTAATTTTAATTTGCATTTCCCTTAAGGCTAAAGATTTGGAGTTTTGTATTAGTCAGGATTCTGAATATATATGTATGTATATTCAGCTTACTTCAAAATAGTCAGGACAGTGAGTCACCCTGGCGAGTCTGAGAAGTTGATAGTTGCTCTTCCTTGAGGATGGGTGGGTGTCTCAGCAACCATAGAAACCCCACAGTGGCTGTTTCACACTGGAAAGGCTGAGAATCCGGTAGTTGGTAGTTGCTTAGTTCAAAGATTTGGGTGCCTCAAGAGACCCACTCAGTTCTGAAAGCACAGAGTGTTCCTGAAGAGCTGCTGGTTTGCAGTCAATGATAGAAGTCTGGAAACACTGGCTCTGATACCAACAAAGGTAGCAGCAGCAGCAGCAGCAACAACAATATAAGTCACTTTGGCTGTGAGAGGGAAGGCCAAACCAGCGAGCAGGGAATAGCCTTCCTTCTGTCTGGCTGCTACTAGAAGATGCTGCCCATGTTTGGGGGCTGGTCTTCTCATATCAATTAAATCAATTAAGCAATTAGGAGAATTCTTCAGTTGAAGCTCCCTGTTTATTTGTGGAAAGTTACTATTCAAACCAACTATCACATATGTAGAATATTTAAAAAATATTTATCTTTCACATATGTTTTACAAAAACATTCTGTTTAGCTCCTTCCCCAATTTCTAGTTTATTTTATATGTTTAGATTTTTTGAGATATTTGTATATTCTAGATCCTAACCCTCTCGTATGTATAGCTGGTAAAGATATTTTCCAATTCTATAGGGTGCCTCTTTGTAACAGAACCAACCCTTAATTCTGCATGTTTTATGGAACTCATAAACACAGGCTTTGAATATGACTCACCATACTGAAAATTAAATGCTGACTCAGGTTAGCACATACAGTCAATCAATATCATTATCTTTTGTGTGTACAACTGCTAAGCTACTTTTCATAGTAACTTTCATGATCTTTCAGATGCTCAGAGGCAAAGCCTTAATGTGCAGGTTAAGGTACATCCAGGAGAAGGAATAAAAATGCTTGGTTAACATGTTTCTGAGGTTGACTGTAGAATCAAGTCTGGAAATAGAGCAAACAGTCATCACAACACAATTATGCTAACTGCTTTTAAGGGGCTTAGTCAGGTGACAAAACTTATTGTATTGCCATTAACTCTTTGTCATTCATGTTTGAAGGAAAAGTCTATGTGAGATTCACAGTTAAGTCCTATAAAGGCATTTAATATAGTCTTGGTGATTAAGGACATTCACAGTTAAGGCCTATAAAGGCATTTAATATAGTCTTGGTGATTAAGTACATTAATGAGTGAAATAACATCTACAATTGATTATCATTTTGAAAAAATTAGTTAAATATAAATGATATACAAATATGTTTGTCATATAGTCCTTTATTTCTTTTTCTTTCCATTTATTTTGAGACAGAGTCTCATTATGTAGCTTTTGCTGATGGAATTTGCTGTGTAGACCATGGTGTCCCCAGATCTATCTGCCTCTGCCTCCTAAATGCTAGGATTATGGCCTTAAATTCTAATTTCTTATCTGGGTTCTCATAAAGAAAGAAAATGGGAAAAGGGGGGGTTCAATGGAGGAGGAGATGGTAACACAGAAGGAAATGAAGAAAGGGGACATAAATAACATTAAGGATGTCTGAAATAGTCTCAGGGAATCATACTTATCCTTATACTCACAGAAACATGTAGCTCTCAATCATCAAAGAAGCTTCTTTTTGCAACAGATAGAGATTATTACAGAGGTCCAAAATGGGTCAAAATGCAGAGAATATGTGATCATGGGGAATCCCACCTCAATTTGAGATGGGATTAGTTAGAGAACATTAGTTAGAGAACTACATTAGTTAGAGAACTCACTCTTGGAATGGCTTTACCATGAGTGGCCTTAATCTTGTTCTGAGGTGTTCTGATCTCTCTCAGAACTGGACTCTTGAATAAAGGCATTTTCCTCATAATTATTGAACAGCATATCAAGCATTATATGAAAAATATTTGATAATAGGTTTACAAAGAAAGAAGTTCTTTTACGGCCTACTACAGCTGAACACAGAAACAGTACCCCAAACCACAGATAGATGTCTTAACCTATGCCCTATGTTGCTTGAAATATTTGTAGGGGAGACTATTTGCAACATACTGTTTTCAACATGAACAATGTCACATCTCACTCACTACATTGTTCTGAGTCAGTGGCATAACTGAGTTACAAATAGGGTACATTGTATAAGATTAAATCTGCACATTTAGCTTAGCTTGTAAGAATTAATTACATCAGTGCAGTCCTAAAACTAAGGCCCATTAAACATCAAAGAAGAAGGGACAGAAATATTGTAAATGCCAGAGGACCAGGATGTCAGAAGCTGGATAGTATCTTCCAGACATGACAGGGTAGCTGCATCCAAGAAATCTCAACAGTATGGTTGCTTAAACAACACCTACATAATCACAACACCAGCTGACTTGCCAACATGGAAATTTCACGTGATCATATCTCTGGGTGAAGAGTTACAGGTAATCAATGGCTGTTGTGAGAGGGATAATCAGTTTTATTTAATCCTAAGTGGTCACCCCTAAACACATGGACATACAAGCAATAATAAGTGAGCTCAGTAGGTTATACACATGCGTATATACATATCATATATGCAACGATAATAATTAAAGAATTGGTCATGGATTTGAGAGGAAGTAGGGAGCACTGGAGAAGTTGGAAGGGAAGAGGGAGGGGTAGAAATGGTGCAAATACAGTACTCATATATGAAATTTTCAAAAAATAAAAAGTATACTAGAAAAACATTCAAAAACAAGGATTGAGAGAATAACAACATTAGTAGTGAGGAAGAGGATTGAAGGATGAGGAAGGGCAAACTAAGTTAACCTAAAACAAATCATTGGACAGAAAACAGACAAACTTGAAAAGGGGAAATAGGATTTATAGGGGAGATAGAACAAGAGCTACAGAAGTCATTAATACGTAGGTGAGTGAACTGGTAAACACCCAAGAGTATAGTCAAGTAGCTTCTTGATCCAACTCGCAGGAAGCTGAAAAGATGTAGTGCAGTCAACCACATAGTTTCTCAGAGGGAAGCTGCTCTCTAGGTAAGAAAGTCCTATTATCCTTATTATTATTTCTCTTTCATGTTGGGCGGATGTACCAGTGACAGTTGGAGTCTTCTTTCAGCCAAATAGCTCCCATATGGTACATAATGCTGCTGCTGATTAAAATCGTGTGGGAGATTCGGGCTGTATCTGGAACAATAGCAGTCTGAATTCGATTTATCAGCCTTCTGGGGAAGGAAAGATAATCAAATTCCCCCCTTCGGCAACTTTGAGACTAAGCCATTTGCTGAGATGACAGTAGATATGCTTTGCACACAATCAGTTTGTACACCTGCTGCCTGTTAATCACACGTTTTGGGTATTTTTGTGGGATTTCCCCCATTCTTATTCATATCTTATGGGCTTTGTCATCTAAAGGCAATGGCACTTTTGTAAAAACTAGTCATAGAAACACACATGAAAAATTAGAGAGCTCTGTGGGGAGACAGTTATGGGTGTTGGGAGGAAAGCCACAATCTTTAATCAGGAATCAGGGTTCCAATATGTTTTTTAATTTTTCAGTGTGTGGCCTGGACAAGTAGTGTAAGCCTTCTGAGCTTTGATTCCTTCATCTGTAAAATGGATACTGGTATCTACATCAGAGAGTTTTCTGTAGATTGAATTAGACAATTTGTGTTTAGCTGGAAAATTCCAGGTAATGAAAATTGAAGAGAGTTCTTGCTGTAAGCACACGCTCAAGCCCTGCATTGGGACTTGACTCAACTTTTGCCTGCCTCCCAGCTGCAGCCTGAAGCAGTGGCCCTGGGACAATCACTTTGGAGATCCTGTCTGAAAAAGATGAGGTCAAAACAATGTGCTGTTTGCACTGACCAATAACTGATAATAGATAATAGGCCTCTTTTTCTTTGGATGTAACATAAAGTCTGATAATAACAAACCTTTTAATTGTGCCTTTGAGATGTGTGTACTTTCTGTACCTCAGGAAGGTCTTCTCAAGGGATCTAAAGACTATTTCTATAAAGAGTAATGGTTAGGAAGGATAGGATCCTGTGAGTTTCTGGGATTTCAGCTAGAATTTTCAACAGCAGCTATAACCAGTCTAATGACCTTTACACTGGATGATTTTTCAACTTTTCCCTGAACTCTAGGATCCTCAGTCTCTTCTGTGCAGTCTAGATTGGAGCTCAGATCTTTCCCCTACTGCTCACAGCTAATAAATACACATGTTTTTATTACTTTAATGTTTAGTTTTTGTTCTTTGATAGTAGAGATTAGTTTTGTACTGACATCTACCTCTCCTGTTCCCAGATAACCTTTTTATAGTAACTGTGAGTGACTGT
The DNA here is from genome assembly GCA_009823505.1 of Rhizomys pruinosus. Lineage (NCBI taxonomy): Eukaryota > Metazoa > Chordata > Mammalia > Rodentia > Spalacidae > Rhizomys > Rhizomys pruinosus. The sequence continues at coordinate 378,851 of VZQC01011147.1, read as the reverse complement.
GTGTATGTTGTGAAAGAAAGAATGAGGTTGATTCTTGTTAGGAAAGTCATGGGTAGTAATTGGGAAAATGTGAGAAAATTGTTTATTTTCTGACCTTCATTTAAGGGAAAAGACTAAGAGCTATTTTCTGTTCATAATGTGAAAGATTAGCAGTATAACTTAAATATGTTCTTATTATTTTAGCTTAAACAAAAAAAAAAAACCCAAAATATAAATGCAGCTATGACAGGGCTTGAGCCAGGAATGGAAAGGATAAAATAAGGACTCTATTTCTTTCTCTCCAACAGGCTTTCGAACAAAAATACGGTGTGATGATAGAAATATCCAAATTAGCCAATACATGTCGTAGGTGACTACTGAGCACAAGTGAGGAAATGAATGTTTTCAGCTCATTTGAAGCAAAGCACCAGTGGATCAGGGAGTGGGAGGCTGCACCTAGGCCTCTGGCAGCACCTTAACTTCCAGCTCAGACAAGGTGAGAGTCTGCACCCCTTCAGCTACCCCTCTGTGATTTGTGGTGTGGGCATCCCAGTGGAAACAGCAGTAGTGACTCTGGGGCACAAGGTAACAGAAGAAAGAGTAAACCTGCCACTCCACTGCCAACCTAGAGGAACAGGCCTTCAATGCAGAAAAGAAACACTTGAATTCACATCAGATTGCAAACAACAAATCAATCTACATGCCAAAAGCACAACCAAAAATCAACAACATGGGTAAAATAATAAATCTCCACTAAACTCTGTTAGTCCTATACAAGACTCCAAGAATGAGATCTCCCTGGAGGTAACCCAGGACACAGATCTTAAAAGAACAATCATAGGCATACTCAAAGAAATCAAGGAATATAAAGAACAAATAAAAAAACTAAAGGGAATGGATGGGATGACCAAATCTAGAAGGAAATGGGAAACACTGGAGACCACATGCTGAATGGAAAAGGAAAGCAACCACACAGACAAGTGGAACAAAGATCTAGAAGGAGATAATGACAAACTCTTGAAGGAAGTAGAAATACTAAATAAATCTCCAGCTGAAATGAAAAAGGAAATTGAATACTCATCCAGTCAAGAGGAAAGGATGGAAAGGACAGGAGAAAGCCTCAGTAACACAATGGATAAAGAAGAAAATAGAATATCAAGACTAAAAGATAGCATGGAAGAACTGGAGAGCTCAAGCAAAGACTAAAAAAAAAATTGAAAAAAAACCCACATGAGTGGAATAATCAGGAAATATGGGACATCATAAAAAGACCATACTTCCATATCATAGGTATAATGGAAGGAAAAGAATCCAAGGATGACAGTATGGACCAGATCTTGAACAGAATTATAGAAGAAAATTTCCTGAAATTGAAAAAAAAAGACATAACTATACAAATACAAGAAATACATAGAACAACAAATAGATAAAATCAGAAAAGAATTTTTCCATGCCATATCATAATCAAAACACTAGATGCTCAAAACAAAGACAGAATACTGAAAGCCACAAGAGAAAAACAACAAGTTACATATAAAGGGAAACCCATCATTAAAGCTGACTTTTCAATGCAAATGATCAAAGTCAGAAGAGCTTGGAGCAAAGTATTCCCAGCACTAAAGGACTATAGATGCCAACTGAGGTTACTGTACCTAGCAAAAATGTCAGTTATAATCAAGGAGAAAGGAAAATCTTTCATGACATAAACAAGATGAAAGAATACATGTCTAGAAAACTAACACTCCAGAAAATACTCTAAGCAATTCAGAGGAGAGAGGAAAGGAGCAGCTAGCCCCCAAGTGGCAGGAGAGAGTAATTAATGAAGGTATAAACCCCAGAGATACAAACAGACCAAAAATGCAACAGAAAATAAACTGAAGGGAAGGAATAGACATCTGTCAATACTAACCTTAAATATTAATGGTCTGGACTCCCCAATCAAGAGACACAGACTGGGAGAATGAATTAAGAAATTGAATACATCTTTTTGTTATCTACCAGAAACATACTTCACCTTCAAGGACAAGCATGATCCTGAAAAGCGAAAGAATGGAAAAGATATTCCAAGCAAAATGGTACCAAAAAGCAAGCAGGAGTTGCTGTTTTAATATCAGACAAAATAGAGTTCAAAGTAAAACTAATAAGAAGAGATGAAGAAGGTCACTACATCTTTGTCAAAGGATCAATCAACCATTAAGATTTATATGCACTGAACTTCATAAGCACATTCCTCCAGGACTTCAAGGCACACATTAATCCCAGCACACTAATAATGGGATATTTTAATACCCCATTGAGTCCATTGGTCAGGTCAATTGGACAAAGAATAAACAGAGAGATATCTGAACTGAACTGAACAATACAATGGACCTAACAGACCTAACAGACACTACGAGTTATTCCATCAAAACACCAAAGAATATATTTTCTATTCAGCACCCCATGGAACATTCTCCAAAATTGACCATATACTGGTGCATAGAGCAAACCTCAACAAATAAAACATTTGAAATAATTCCATGCATCATATCAGATCACATTGCGATAAAGCTTACTATCAACACCAGAAAGAGCCCTACAAGCTACAAGAACACATGGAGACTAAACAACACACTACTGAAAAATGGATGGCTCAAAGGAGAAATGAAGAAAAAATAAAAGCATTCCTGGCCTGAAATGAAAGGGATGATACAACATAACAAAAACTATGGGACAATTTAAAAGCAATCCTAAGAGAGAAATTTATAACCCTAATTGCCTACATTAAGAAAACAGAAAAAGGTGGGCATGTTGGCACACACCTTTAATTCCAGCACTCCAGAGACAGAGGCAGGTGAATCTCTGAGTGAAAGGTCAGCCTGGACTACAGAGTGAGTTCCAGGCCAGCTGGAGCTCCAGGGAGACCTTGTCTTAAAACCAACCAACAAACCCACAAAGAACCAAAAACAACAAAAAGAAAGAACACAAATAAACTACCTAACACTGCAACTAAATACACTTGAGAGGCAACAGCAAATGAATCCTAATCTCAACAGACAGGAAGAAATAATAAAAATCAGAGCAGAAATAAATGAAATAGAAAGAAAGAAAACAATACAAAAAATCAATGAATACAAGAGCTGATGATTTGAAAGGATAAACAAGATATATAGATCTTTATCCCAGTTGACCAAAGAAGGAAAGAGTAACTCCAAATCAACAAAGTTAGAGATGAAAAGGAAATATCAAAACAGCGAAAAGATGCAGACAATCATATGGGAGTACTTCAAAAACCTATACTCTACTAAATTTGAAAACCTAGGGGAAATGGATGAACATCTGAAATCATGGAATTCATGAAAACTTAATCAGGAAAAAATCGACAGCTTAAACAGACCCATAATAAATGAGGAATTTGAAACCATGATAAAAAAAAACCTCCCAACTAAAAAAAGCCAAGGCTCAGATGGGTTCTTGGCAGAATTCTATAAGACATTTAAAGAAGACCTACAGCTATTGCTACTCAAAGTATTCAAGAAGAAGGAAACAGAGGGAAATCTCCCAAATGAAGCTAGCATCACTCTAATACCCAAGCTAGGCAAAGATACAACCAAAAACACCAAGCTATAGACTCATTTCATTAATATACATAGATGCAAAAATTGTCAACAAAATACTTGCAAACCACATACAGGCATGCATCAAAAACATCATCCATCATGGCCAATTCAGATTCATACCAATGATGCAGGGATGGTTCACTGTACATAAATCAATAAATGCCATAAAACACATAAACATACTGAAAGGCAAAAACCACATGGTCATCTCAATTGATGAGGAGAAGGCATTTGACAAAATTCAACATACCTTCATGTTTAAAGTCCTTGAGGGAATTGGATGGGAGGGAACATTCCTCAACATAATTAAAGCTGTACACAACAAACCCACAGCCAAAATTATCCTAAATGAGGAAAAATTAGAAGCATTCCTTTTAATGTCAGGAACCCAGCAAAGCTGCCCACATCCCCAATCCTTTTCAATATAGTACTTGAAATGCTCATGAGAGCAATAAGACAAGAAAAGGAAATTAGAGGAATACTAACTGGAAGAGAGGAAGTCAAACTATCCCTTTTTGCAGATGACATGATAATTTACCTAAGAAATTCCAGAAGCTCCACCAGAAAACTTCTAGAAAAAATTAAGTTTCAGTAAAGTGGTATGATAGAAAATTAACCTAGAAAAATCAGTAGCCCTTCTTTATACCAATAACAAACAATTGAAGAGGGAATACAAGGAGACTTTACAATTCACAATAGCCTCCAAAATAATAAAGTATCTAGGAACAAACCTGACCAAAAGACACTAAAAATCTCTACAAATGAAAATTTTAAAGCCCCGAAGAAGATTGAAGAAGATACCAGAAGATGGAATGACCTCACATGCTCATGGACTGGAAGAATTAGCATAGTAAAAATACCATCCTGCCCAAAGTAATATACAGATTCAATGCAATCTCAATTAAAATACTCATGAGCTTGTTCACAGATCTAGAAAAAGTCATCCTAAAGTTCATATGGAAAAACAAAAGAACCCATATAGCCAAAGCAACCCTGAGCAAAAAGAGGAATGCTGGTCGGATTACCATACCAGAGTTCAAACTATATTACAGGACTATAGTATAAAAAGGGCCTGGTATTGTCACAAAACAGACCCATAGATCAATGGAACAAAATTAAAGATCCAAACTTGAGCACATGCAATTTCAGCCACCTCATATTTGACAAAGGGGCTAAGAGGACTCAGGGGAGAAAAGATAGCATCTTCAGCAAATGGTGTTGGAAAATCTGGATCACCACTTGTAGAAAAATAAAATTAAACCCCTATCTCTCATCCTGTGCAAAAATTCAACTCCAAATGGATCAAAGACCTCAAGGTGAAACCTGAAAGTCTGAAGATTATAGAAGAAAATGTTGGTAGTAACCTACACAGCATAACATAGGAAAAGACTTTCTAAATCAGACAGCATCTGCACAAGAAATAGATGGGACCTTATTAAACTGAAGAGCTTCTATACAGTGAAAGAAACAATCGGGGTAGTGAAGAGAAAATGCACAGTGTGGAAGGAAACCTTCACCAGTGATACAATCGATAGAGCATTAACATTCAGAGTATATAAACTACTCAAAAAACAAAGGCATAAGAAGAAATGACCCACTCAAAAGATGGAGTAAAGAGCTGAACAGAGACTTCACAAGTGAAGAAGTAAATATGCCTGAGAATCATCTTAAAAACTTCAAAATCAATAATAATTAAGGAAATGCAAATTAAAACCACTTTAAGATTTCATCTTACTTGGGATAGGCTGGCTATGATCCAGATAACAAAGGCTATCAAATGCTGGAGTAGTTTGTATATTCTGGAAATTAATGCTTTGTCAGATGTATCTGCAGTGAAGGATTCCTGCCACTCTGTGGGTTTTCTCTTCACTTCCTTTATTGTTTCTTTTGATGTATATAAGCTTTTGAGTTTGATGAGGTCCCATTTGTCAATTGTCGATCTTATTTCTTGTGCAGGTGCTGTCTGATTTAGGAAGTCTTTTCCTACACCTGTGACTTGTCTGCTGCAAAGTTTTTCTTCTATCACCTCCAGAGTTTTGGGTTTCACATTGAAGTCTTTGATCCATCTGGAATTGACTTTTTTTTATTTATTTATTTATTTATTTTTTTATTTTTATTTTTTTTTATTTTTATATGTATGAATGTATTGTCTGCATGCAGGTCTGCACACCCATGTCGTGTGATGCCGCGGAGGTCAGAAGAGGGTCTCGGATTCCCCTGGAACTGGAGTTCTCCTGGAACCGGAGTCGCAGACGGTTCTCAGCCGCCATGTGGGTGCTGGGGATCGAACCCGGGTCCTCTGCAAGAGCGGTCAGCACTCCCAACCGCTAGGCCATCCCTCCAGCCCTGGAATTGACTTTTATACAGGGTGAGAGATAGGGGTTTAATTTCATTCTTCTACAGGTAGTGATCCAGTTTTGCCAACACCACTTGCTGAAGATGCTGTCTTTCCTCCATTGTGTCTTCTTGGCCCCCTCGCCAAATATGAGGTGGTTGAAATTATATGTGCTCAGTTTTGGATCTTCAGTTTTGTTCCATTGGTCAACTGGTCTGTTTTTGTAGCAGTACCAAGATGTTTTTATGACTATAGCCCTGTAGTATAGTTTGAAGTCTGGTATAGAGATTCCCCCTGTATTGCTCTTTTCACTCAGGGTAGTTTTGGTGATTTGGGGTCTTTTGTTATTCCAAATGAAATTAAGGATTTTTTTTCCAAGCCTGTGAAGAAACTCTTGGTGATTTTAATTGGATTGCATTAAATCTGTACAAGAGTTTGGGTAAGATGGACATTTTTACTATGTTTATTTTCCCAATCCATGAGCATGGGAGGTCTTTCCATCTTCTGATATCTTCTTCAATTTCCTTCTTCAGGGGTTTAAAATTTTTGTTGTAGAGATCCTTGGTGTCTTTGGTTAGGTTTGTTTTGAGGTATCTTATTGTTTTTGAGGCTTTTGAGTGGGAAGGTCTCCTTGTATTGCTTCTTCAGTTGCTTGTGTAAAGAAAGGCTACTGATTTTTCTAGATTTATTTTGTATCCTGCCACTTTACCGAAGCTCTTAACCATTTCTAAGAGTTTTCTGGTGGACTTCTTAGCATCCCTTAAGTAAACGATCATATCATCAGCAAAATCGGATACCTTGACTTCTTCTTTTACAATTAGAATTCCTTTAATTTCCTTTTCTTGCCTTATTACCCTAGCAAGTGTTTCAAGCAAAGATGTAATGGTCCTCTTTGTCTCTTTTGATTTCTTTTGCTTTGAAGTCTATTTTGTCTGATATTAAAATACCAAAACCTGCTTTCTCTTTTGCACCATTTGCTTGGAATATTTTCTTCCATCCCTTCAGTTTATGTTGGTGCCTATCCTTGAAATTGAGATGGGTTTCTTGTAGACAGCATATAGATAGATTTTGTTTCCTAATCCATTCTCTCAGCCTATGTCTTTTGATTGGAGAGTTTAGTCCATTAATATTTAAGGTTATAATTGAAAGATGGATGTTACTTCCTTTCACCGTATTATCCATTTGAATTTTTAGTCTCTGATTCTACTTCGTGATTATGTTTTTATTAGTTTCTTTTCCTAGGTGCTTGGGGATAGTTGCTCTTCTCTTCTGTCCTTTGAATTGCTTCAAGTATTTTCTGAAGAGTTGGTTTTCTGGCCATGTATTCTAGCATTTTCTTTATGTCATGGAAGATTTTTCTCTCTCCTTCAACTATAATCGACATTTTTGCTGGGTGAAGTATTCTGGGTTGGCATCCATAGTCCCTTAACACAGGAAATGCTTTGCTCCATGTTCTTGCTTTTCATGGTTTGTACTGAGAAGTCAGTTTTAATTCTGATGGGTTTCCCTTTGTATGTGACTTTTTTTCTTTTGTAGCCTTCAGAATTTTGTCTTTGTTTTGGGCATGTAGCATTTTAACTATGATATGGCATGGGGAGTTTCTTTTCTGATCTTGTCTCTTTGGGGTCCTATGTGCTTCTTGTACTTGTATGGGTTTGTCTACTTTTAGTTTGGGGAAATTTTCATCTATTATTCTGTTAAAGATCTGATCAATGCTATTCTCTTGAGATTCTTCTCTTTCCTCTATTCCTATGATGCAGAGGTTTGATCTTTTCATAGTGTTCCATATTTCCTGGTTGTTCCACTTTTGTGTATTTAAAATTTTTTCATAATCTTTATTTGAGCTTTTTAATTGCTGTGTGGTATCTTCCAGGTCTGATATTCTTTGTTCTGCTTCCTCCATTCTATTTCTAAGGCTTTTTCCTTTCCTTTCTTCTTGATTGGACGAGTGTTCTATTTCCTTTTCCATTTCATAGTGTGATTTCTTTAGTATTTCCATTTCCTTTTTTGAGCTTCTCAGTCTCTTCTTGGTGCTCCTTACTTCACTGGTTGGCTTCCTTTGTCAGTGTTTCTACTTCCTTCTGGAGTTTTCTTTCTCCCTCTAGTTCTTTCTGGAGTTTGTCATTCTGTTCCTTTAGTTCTTTCCAAAGTTTGTTATTGTATCCCTCTAGGTCCTTTTTGAGTTTTTCATTCTCTCTCCTAAGTTCTCTGACTTCTTCTTTATTTTCTTTAATTTCTCTGCAGAGTTCTGTAATTATTCCTCTAAGATCTGTTTCTTGGGTCACCTCCAGGGGGACCCCACTGTAGCTATCTCCTGCAGTGTTGGTAGAGCTTGGTGTGGAATTATCCTGCACCTTTCCCATGTTATCCCTTTGCTGTGTTCCTGGCATGAGGGTTTCCCTTTTTTTTTTTTTTTGCCTGTATTCTGATGCCAATCACAAATGTCTTTTCACTATGTTAGAGGCTGGTTTTGCTTGCCTCCTTCTGATGCTTTTTTTTTTTCTCCTCCCGTTTATGGAGTATTGACATGTCTAGATTCAGGCTTTCAATTTTGTTTATATATTGGATATTGGCAGTGTAAATCACTCTTCCCTTCCTGTTCTGAAGGTCCTCCCAAAAAATCCACGTGGATACTCTCTCATCAATTCCAGTTTTGGGAGGGTATGCCTGACTTAGTCTGCACCCTGGTACCAGTCTGGAGCGAGTTCTGGGCTCCTGTGCTTCAGGATCCCCCCTGCACAAAGAGACAATGGTGCCGAACCAAACCCACCCAGCACCAGCTGCAAAGGCGAAGGGTGGCTCTGCCCAGACAGCCACCTCTTACAAGGGTTTAGAGTTTAGACCCTTTTCCAGCAACCCAAGAATCAATCTACCCTAAAATCTACCTTTCTGGAGCAAGTTCCGGGCTCCTGTGCTTCAGGAGCCCCCTGCACAAAAAGACAATTGAAAGTATATCTTATTTAAGGGAGTGGCTCTAAATATGCTGACTGGACTCCAATGGGTGAATTTGCAAAGAGGGACACCTGGATAGAAATGCTTGACTGGATTGGACTTAACATATATGACAGCATACCTGAAATCTGGTGGAAGAGGGTCTATGTTTGATGAAGATATATTATGCAACGTACAAAATTTATAAAATATTACCCAAATTGCTGTTTAGCTCAGAGAGAGAGAGAGAGAGAGAGAGAGAGGCTCATTCACATCTCCTTGAATAAATAGGAGACTTCTGTGCCTTGTTGATATTGGTTGTATGAAGAGCCATGACAAAATTGATTTTAAGATTTAGTGTATCCCAATGTTAAGATAGGTGCAATGTAACAGGCTTATGCAACTTAGCTTTTCTGGGTACTTAACGACCATACTTGACGTCCATACCAATTTGGCCAAGGGACCTAGGGGATAACTTTGTTCCTTGCCCTCAGAGGTCAACCAAGTCTTAGGGGATTATGCATGGGGGAATCTCTTGAAATGTCCTACAGACGTGGGTCACCACTCTTCCTGTTCAGGGAGGTCTTGGAGAGCTACTAATGGGACATCAGCCAGTGTCCAGTCTATAAGGAGGAAAGTCTGCTCATGGTTCAGAAAAGGAATCCTCATCTAGTAAGACCTGATTTTGCCATCAAGTGGATGGAACTAGTGGATGAGGAGTTGAAAGGAGCAAGGGGCTTCCAACCTCCCCCCCAAAAAAAAATCCCCCAAGAGACCCCTGAAGACCAGATCCTCAACTGACCTCAAGAAAACAAAAACCTTGGTTAATCAGGCTGTGTGGCCTTAAGCATCCAAAAGGAAAGTGCAACCAGAAATAAATAATCAGTAAGACCATAGAAACTGTATTGCAGACATAAAACTTGAGATCTTAGTGATCTCAAAAGACAAAAAGGAAAAAGAGAGAGCACTGTTGTTTGGCCTGTCTTCAATTATTACAGACAGGTACATTTGCTCTGTGGCTTCCATTGCTTTTGGCACTCCTCAAAGACATAAGACACAGCTTTTTAACCTTCCAATGTGGACTGAGGACTGCTGAAATACCCAGCTAGTGAACTAGTAGCTAAGGGTAATTCGACCTCGTCAAAATATGGACTGCCACACCTGGGCTGTAACACCGAAGCCGGTGCAGGGAGATCAAGACAGGATGCATGCTTACTGGACTTCATTTGGGGGACTATGGGAGGAAAAGACCCCAATGTGGAACACAAGTGCAGGATTGATGGTTGTTTGGCTTGCCAAGGAGGAGCCTTCAAGCACTTCCTTAAGGAAAACATGACATCTTTTAGGGAAAAAAGAAGTCCTCCAATTCAAGTGAAATGTGTATGTATGTATGTATTTATGTATATATATATATATATATGTATATATATATATGTATAACTATGTATCTATATGTATGTAAATATACTGAAGCAGTTCAAGTTTGAGAGAACAACAACAACAAAAGAACTGGAGAAAAACCTCTGGAAAGACTCAGAGAAAGATGCAGGATATGTATGGCAGAGTTCAGGGACCTGGGTGGGGTGGGGGGCATGGAAAGGGAAGTGACTTTAGAATTGATTGAGAAATGATGTAAGACTTATGGAAAAAGTTTAATAATAATAACAAAGATTTAGTGTATACTTTAGAATTCTGAAGTTGTGTTTTTATGAAACTCTTAAAGTTAAGAACAATCCATTATTATGCATTCTAGGAGCAGATCTATGAATCAGGATTGATATTCAGCCATTTAAATAATATAGCAATGTGTCAAAGATATTGTCAAAATATCTTATATGTTTTATATGCTGACTATCCTGACTCAGATTTTCTCCTATCACTTATTGCTTAATTTCTGTATCATGCCGCAGTTCAGCAATTAAATAGTTAATTCCCAACTGAAGCAGATGCCTCAAGTCTCAATATATTCTCTTAAATTAGCTAGCTGTGTTTTGATGGGCCAGGGCAAGACAATTCAGCTCCCCCCCCCAAAAAAAAAATCTGTAAGCATTTCATGTTCCACAAGCATTTTATTTCCCAGGTGCCCATTCATTCACCTTAGTTGCCACTTATTTGTTAATTACATACTTAAAAACTCCTTTTGTGACCACAGGTATAAGCAGTAATGGACTTTTTAAGATATATTGCCTTGTTTGGAGAATCCATAAGATTTTTGCTTTATAGAGGATAAACCTAATAAATTGTTTGATCTTGATGTGATGCAATCCTCAATGTTAGCTATTAAAAAAGGCCATTAATATGCTTGGAGACCTAGTTTTGTCTAAAGTGAAGAGCCTTTGTTTGCTGCACATTGGATAGTCATGACCAAAATTGTGCCTGAATAGGAGATTCAAACAAATTGTCCAAAAATCAATGATCAATAGACTATGTCACTTCCAATATAATAATCTACAATCTTTCTCTGCCAGGTGAGCAGAGGATTACAAGTAATTTGCAGTATGCTGATCAGGAGTGTGTGTGTGTGTGTGTGTGTGTGTGTGTGTGTGTGTGTGTTCATAATAATCTGGCTTTTACATGTTGGTGTAGTTATGTCTTACCAAACTGTTTTTGAGATTCTAGTGGAAGCTGAATAATTAAAATACCTGGAGGAGGGGGCTGGAGAGATGGGCTGTTAAGATCACTGTCTGCTCTTACAGAGGACCCCAGTCCCATTCCCAGCATGCACATGACAGCTAAGAACCATGAATAACTCCAGTTCCAGGGGCATCTAACATTACCACTGACCTCTTTGGGGATTACACTACATGGATACATTTACACACATGCTGACAGTACACTCATACACATAAAATTTTTTAAATTACAAGAAAAGACCTGGAGGAATGTTATGGTTTAAACTCAAGTTCCTTTGAATCAATAATTTTGAAGACCTACCTGTAAGTGTTTACAAGCCTAAAACCTTGAAGGAAGCAATTTTGTGATCCTAGGCCACTGGGATTAAGAATGCATTGCTTTGCGGTGTGCTGGTGGTTTAAATATTTGAGAGCTTCTGCGGTTTATTAAGCCTCAACTCTAGCATGCTGATGGGCACAGCATGCTAGAGATGGAGTAATAAATTCAATACATTCAATACGCCTTTGTCTTTGTCTTTAAAGTATTTGTCAGAGACAGACTAAAAAGGAAGGGTGTAGCTTTTGTTCTCTGTACTTCATTTTACTATAAAAATCACTAAGAAAAATTTAAAATTATAAACATAATTTTACAACTTTATAAAACTCTGTGAGCAACTCAGCTGCCAAATATATCTAACTCAGAACCATGTCATAGGGCAGTAACACAAGAGAAGAACTTAGATTCATGTTCTTTACTTAGATTTGTTTGCTAAGGAATATGGCAACTGCCTAGACTTCTGAAAAGTCCAAGCTCAGCATCTGAAAGCATTTAGTATTTAGCCAAGTGGCAAAGTAGAAAGCCCATTTGGAGTACGATATTTAAAGAAGTAGAAAGTACCATATGTCATCAGCTGGCAACATTTAACTTGCAAATCATATGTTGGGGAGAGCTGGCTGGAAGCAGATGGCTTAACTCTTTGAGAGTTCAGAACCCAAAACTATCCTTTCTCATTTTGTGTTAAAAATCTAATTAAAAGCTTTTAAATAATCATCAAATTAATTATAAACACACCTTTCGTCTCATAGGAAACTGGCCTGTGTTTAACAAGCCCCTCATGCACCACCACCCTCTCTTTTGAAGTATTCAAGAAAGCTTTTTTTCCCTGGTGACTTGTTCAAATTGAATACATGGAATCATTTTATTCTAAAATTCCATGAGCTCCTACTTGGACCCCATACAAGTCATTTAGGGCATCAAATATTACTAACATAAGATTACTTGTTAATTTGATTTCAATAATTTAATTAATTTGGAGAAATTTGTGAAAGATAACCTTCTCTGCGTAAATTATTGCCATTGCAAACAGGATCTTATAAGACCAAATTTTAAAGTCTTTTCTCATATGATGACACAATTAATGTCATAAAATAGATATGTGTTTCAGGAATTTTCCTGTCATTCCACAAGTGTATTCCACAAATGTTTCTGTGCCATATGTTTGTGTATGGCCTTCAAAAGACCTAAGAAAGTCATCCATACATTCTAATGGGCTGGAATATCCTGACAGAAAATTCACAGGTAGGTGCTCCATATTTTGATGGCTATCAAGCCAGTTCTCTTAATGAATTTTGTGATTATTGTTACTTTTTCATTCAAAATTTTAAATCATTAATTGAAAAATTACAATTTTACATTTATAGGATAAAAGATGGTGATAGTCTGTTGTGGTGGTGCACACATCTAATCCTAGCCCTCAGGCAAGAGCATCACAAGTTTGAGAAAGTCTGGGCCACATAGAGAGATCCTAACTCAAGATGCACAAAATAATACCAAATCAAAGGAAACATAAAGTGGAGTTATGGTATTTTGTATACTGTATGGCATGGGTTGTTTAAGCTACTTACCATATTATTCACCTCTGATACTTATATTTTTTCTAGTAAGAACAGTTAAATTTCTAAAACTCAAGAAGAGTAAATGCTATATTGGGTGAGGTTATCTACTTATTCCTAATGTGTGAAACAGCTGAACGTTGTAATGGTTAAAAAAGAACACTCTAGCACTGAACCACCCATCCGCTAGCTGGAGGATTTGTGTGATTTCAAGGCCAGCATGATCTACATAGTGAGCTCCAGGCCAGCTGGGACCAAAGAGAGACCCTATCTCAAAAACACTAAAAAAAAAAAAAAGGTAAAGAGTTATCATTTGGCTTCTAGTTGGGATATAAAAACCCAAAAAGAGCATCGTTCCTTTCCTCACAAAGACAGCAAGTCTGCAAATTCATAGCTGTTGGGCATCTGAATAAAATAAAATCTTAAGAAAGATGTTCACATGAAAGGAGAAACTGGATGAGTGTTCACTTGCCTGGTGATGGCGCTAGGGCCCCTCGGCTTTCTTCAGAAGAATCCAACACAAACTTGCCTGGTGATGGCACTAGGCCTCCTCGGCTTTCTTCAGAAGAATAAAACACACAGTTGCCTGGTGATGGCACTAGGCCCCCTCGACTCTCCTTCACAAGAATCCAACACAAACTTGCCTGGTGATGGCGCTAGGCCCCTCGGCTTTCTTCAGAAGAATAAAACACACAGTTGCCTGGTGATGGCGCTAGGCCCCTCGGCTTTCTTCAGAAGAATCCAACACAAACTTGCCTGGTGATGGCGCTAGGCCTCCTCGGCTTTCTTGAGAAGAATCCAACACAAACTTGCCTGGTGATGCTGCTAGGCCCCCTCTGCTTTCTTCACAAGAATCCAACACAAACTTTTCTCAGAATACTGAAAGCTGGTTTTGAGTGTGTAGAAGCCCCAGCAACTGTAGGAGGGAGGAATTACTTATACTTGCCCTCTCTCCACAGACCTCACCAGCTGTTTCCAAGAGTGCACAGGAGACGAGTTGACTCAGGAAAGCTGCCATGCTGGTACTGGTATGGGGAAGGACTGCAACAGGAATTACAACAGGAACTATGGAAATTAGTCACAATTCCTTACAGTCTTCTCCTCTATCTTCTCTATGGAGTAAAAGATTGGAGCTTCTGTGGGAGGGGCATCCTCAGGTGACAGATGAGTGTTCATTGCCAAAGTGAGGAAAACAGGCTGTGGGTGAGGGGCAGAGAGCACACTGAAGCTGGAGAATCTGGAGATTTACCATGGGGCAGAGCATAGGCATAGCAAAGGCCATGTCCCATAACCTACACCCACAGTGCCCACCTACAACTGAGGCACAGCACAATCCCAATGTCTCCTCTGTCATCCTTTTCCAACTCTGCTCTACCATGTTGGTAAGTGGCCTGTGATAGCTTATGGCCATGCAGGGTTCAAAGAGGAGCAGTGAGGAGGGAAGATTTCCTTAGGCAAAGTGACAGCAGGAAGACTGAACAGTGGAAAAAGCAACATTGTGCCCCAGGTGATGTCCAAGGAAAGGGTTGAGGGATGCCTGAGAGAACCCATGACAAAGAAAAGGAGGTGTGAGCTCAGCAAATCTCCTGGCTAAACAAGCATAAACATTTGAAGTAAGGGCAAAGCCATGTGTATTTCCCTATCACATATATTGCACTAATATTGTCATATTTTCTCACAAGATATCCACATTTCAGTTAAAGTACAGAGGCTTGGAGGAGAAAAAAACAGCAAAAATTAATTAAAAAAAACACCCTGAAGAGTCAAAAAACAAACACAACAAGTGTCAAATGCTCAGAAAGGGACCTAAGACAACTGGAGCCCCCAGGAAAGACTCTGGAGGGAAAGCAGTACAGTGTGAATGGATGGAGAATTTCAGCTGGTAGTGAAGGTGAGAATCACTCAGATGGAAATTGCAGATGTCAAGTCCTACTTGAACCCAGGTCCTTTGGTGGGTCTGTTCACTCTACAGAGGACACCAAATAGCAGAAGAGAGAATTACACTCAAAGGCAGGCCAAAGAAAGAATTCTTCACGTCTTACAGGTTGGTGGCTAGTGAGGTTACTGGGGTAACTGACTGACAAGAGGATAGGTGAAGAGTTGTTTCCCAGAGCAGGGATTAGTGACTCAAAGGCAGGATTGGAAAGCCCAGCAAGACTGATGACTCATGAAAGCTTGGAGCCCAATGTCGTACTTTCAGGCTGTTCTACTGGAAAGTCTGCTCTCTCCTGAAGTTGTTTACTGCTTTAATGACCTTGTGAATCTTGAAACTTTCTGAGTTTCCTGAGTTCTGTAAGTTTTATTAGCTTCCTGTTTTGTATGAGCCTCTTTCCAGCAGGGTGTGCTACAATTTGGAGGACATAACTAACTGCACACCATAGATGTGTCAAAGCATAAAAATTCTCTAGTGCCTGTTGCCCAGACCACAACCCCGAGGGCCAGGTGACCCCTGAACACATTAAGGGCATGAGTAATTCACTATTTGACTCAACATTTATTCTTGTTCCAGGAAATGCCCTGAGGGAACAAATGACCAATATTTGTCTGCCTAATTCTCTGTGGTCCCAGCATTCCTGTGATCCAGATACATTCTGATGGCTACAGTTGCTAGCCTTAAATCAAAGGCTGCTTTATGTGCCCTGTGTTCATCTTTTTTTCTTGAGAGCATTATTGGTTTCTGCAGGTAACTGCACTTAACTCCAGTTTAGTTGCATGAACATGCTTCAACTCAGCCGCAGCTGAATTACACTGCACATTTGTTCTTGTTTATTTTTCTGGCTCCTTCTTTAAGAATGTAAGCTCAGTGAAATCAGATTTTTGACTTATTTTCCAGCAGATCCCTAGTGCCTTGAGCAGCACATGGCAACTAATAATATTAAGTAAACAGCTGAATTCAGATAATGGAAAGCAATAAAACCACAATTTAAAGATCTTGCTTTCTTTCAGCATGCTTACGCATGCAGCATAATTTCCGTGTGTGCTCTATTAGTATGTATTTCTCAGGAAAAGCATTTCTCATTTTCAGCAGATGGATTTATTAATGCACAGATATGTCTTTAGCTCTAAATAGGAAGCAATGTATTAATGTTCTTTGTTTGTTAATTTTTAGTGTCAAAGGAAGATATAAATAGATGACTTAAACACACATTCTTTTTGTTGCCCTTGTTTTAGTCTGTTAATGGTTCCTGACCTATTCCTGTCGCCAAAATCTAAGCTCATTTCACATCTAATATAAACTCATCTGCCACTTTCCTCTGGTGACTTAGTTTGTCTGTCCCCGCCAAGTCTGTGTAGGTCCTTCTACCACAGTCCTTATAATGTTGACTTCTAAGTGGTTACTGCACGTCTGGGTTCCTACATAATTTCTGAGCTCCTTCCAGAAGCAACTTTGCGTCCTTCCTATTTAGCACATGAGCGCCCACATGGAGACATCTTAGATACTGTTGTTTGGAGGCTATATGAAGCCTGGAATTTTATCTACCTTAGAAGGAAGACAGCAAAATTAAAGTCTCTAACTTCACAATTTTTTCTTACCAGTTCTCTGTGCTTTCAAGCTATTAGGACAACAGAGAGGTCTCCCAGAGTCGCTGGAGTCTATTCTGTTTATTCCAGAACTTAAAACACTTGAAATCTTTTTGAATTACAGACACCTTTGGAATCAGTGTTAACTTATAGAGATGTGGTGAATGGAGTTAGTTAGGATGTCATAACTTTAAAGTAACCTTCAAGATATTTTTTTTTCTTTCTAAACCTCCTCTGCCTGTGTTCAGAGTTCCATATATCTATTTTCTGGTTTTAGCTCTGCAGTTATGACAGAACTAGGTAACAGCTAACCTAACAGCTCTTTATTAGTCTACCACTCCCCCAATCTCTATGAGAGACTTGAATTTACTTCCCTTTGTATTTCTGCCTCCTCTTTGCCTTCTTGAAGAAACACTAGGTAGGTGAGTTTAGGATCCCCTCTGGACGATGCAAAAGGGCACAGAATTGCCAACACCAGGCAAGCATTTGCTCTTCAAAATAGTGGAATCTGGAGTAAGAGATCCAATCTCATTTTGCTATATACTCATTTGTAAAAGTGTTTTTAAAATGATATTTTTCTATATGGTTGTGTCAAGTATAAAACAGATACTAGGTATAAACTTCAAGAATATTAATCAATAAGCATTTAATAAACAGTAGTTGTTATTATTTTCTCATTATTACAGCTCACATAATAGCCTACTTTCCCTCTTATATTTTTGGAAAGTAGATACAAATAATATTTTAATGTCCCAGAGAGAAATCTGTATTGTCTAGGGGGAAACTCTTTTAGCTTTCTTGGTTTACTCTTTCTCATGGGTGAGAGAATGGGTGACTGTTTAACAACATTCAAATCTAATGTGTGCGGCTGAGCCTCTTTCCTAATTTTTGGGGAGGTTTTCTTACAGGACACATCATTTCATAGTCTGCCTGTCAGCCCTACCTCCTTGGATAAGATGTGCTATTGCCTAGCTAGGCCAATGTCTAATTTAGGATAAAGTATAAAGAAGCTTATTTATTTAAAAGATAAAATTCCATGATCTGCAATAAGCTTTTCTAGTATTGTGTTCATTTTGCCTTTATATGCTTTTATTTTCTTGAATTTGTTTTGATGTTGAATTATACAGATAAAAGGGCCCTTTCTTTGCCCTCTAATGCCTCAAAGTTTTTAATTTTCTAAATCACTGGTGTGGGCTTCAGCACTATTAACTTTGGTTATCACCATGGAATTCCTTTGCAGTTTGAAGCTTAGATGTTTTTCTCCATATGGTGGCTGCTCCCTTGCCAAAATGTGGCCATTGTCCCCAGTGGACAGTTTTCACAAATGCTTTTGGCCTAGCTCCCATCACAGCTGCCAGGCCAATGTGAAAGATAATGCTTCCCAAGACAAACTCTCAGAGCTTGTTACTGCACTCCTACCTTTGCTATGACAGCCATTAGTGACTGGCACCAATAACATACATGCCTTGCTTAAGAAGCATTGTCTTCCAGTCTCAGAACTATGCCAGACCCAGAGAACTCTCCTCTGCAACAGTTGGAGGACATCTTTTGAAACAGTTAGGAAATTCTCTGTGCTTCGTTGTGGGAATAGTCCTTTCCATTGCCATGTAGATACCCCCAGATGGGATACCAAGACTTCCTCTTTAAGAACATTGCCTTTATTGAGTGTGCCCCTAACCATTTTCCCAACAGTGAGAAGAACAATCTTCTCTAGACTGAGCTGACAGCTGTTGAAATGAAAACCCTGGTCAGCCAGGGTGAGGCCAAGAGGAAAAACATATTGTCAGCCATGCAGGAATTTGCTGGCACATGCTTTGCACAAACAGCTGCTGCATTTTCAGTTTGAACTTGGCAGACCTGATATTAAATATGCTTTGCCAAGCATATGGCTCATTTGCCTTGTTTTCTTTACTATCAATTTACAAAGAAAGAAGGGTCAAGTAGAAAGCTAAAATGGGGTCAATATGGAGTTGAACCTCTAGTAAATGACACTATTTATTCACCAGCATCAGATATTCTGAGGATATTTGTGTGGCTAGATCCATTGTGTGTGTGTGTGTGTGTGTGTGTGTGTGTGTGTGTGTGATAACCTTAACAGTAGACGAGCATTACCTTAATGGTTTGTGATGGTTCAGTAATGTCTGGAGATTTTTTTTGACTCTTTTTTGAGACAGGGTCTCCCTGTAGTTCTGGCTGTTCTGGAACTCACTCTGTAGACCAGACTGGCCTTGAACTCACAGACATCCACCTGTCTCTGCCTCTCGAGTGCTGGAATTAAAGGCATGCAGCACCATGCCCAGCTGAGATTTCTTGTTTGTGAAATGAAACTATGTTCCTTTAGAGCTCTGCAATCCTGATCCTTTCTTTACTTGAACTTCATATCAAATAACATATCATTTGAAATCATCCTGTATTTTTTGATCTAAGAAATGGGAATTCATTATGCTTGGGGCTGAGACCCTATTTTTATTGTAGCCCTTCATTTTGTGCAAACTGTACCTGTTGTGGGTATAATTCTGGTGTTTTACTTTACTAAACTCCCTCTCTATGCCAGTCTCTCTCCTCCATGTCTCTTCTCATTTTACCATTGGTGAATTACAGGCCAAGATACGGTGTCAGTCATAACATGCTACTGTTTTCAAGCTCCTCTGGACACCTACATTCTTAGAGAATGAATCTCCTACTCTAAGTTGGTATACAGGAAGGCCAGTCAGTGTCTGGTGTGATACTCTCATTATTTGAAAAGAAATGCCCTTCATGAACTCCTGTATTTGAACACTTGGTCTTCTGTCTGTTGAGCTGTTTGGGGAAGTTATGGAACTTTTAGGAGAGGCAACCTTACTGGAGGAACTATATCCCTGGGGGTGGACTTTGAGAGTGCAGAGCCTCTCTCAACTTCCCGTCACCCTATCTACTTCCTGAGTGTGGTTAAAGATGTGACCTCTCAGCTCAGTGCTCAGACTTAGCCACTTACTGCCATGCCTCCCCACAATTATGGACTCGCTTTCTGGACCCTTAAGCCCAAAATAAACACTTTCTTCCATAGATCACTTTTGGTCAGAGTATTTACCATAGCAGCAACAAGTAACTATTACAGATGCTGAAAGTAGTTTGTTAAGATTCCTTTTTTAAAAAATTTTATTTATTTTTGTATGTGTATGAATGTACTGTCTGCATGTAGGTTTGTGCATCCGTGTCGTGCAATATCAGGGAGGTCAAAAGAGGGCATCGGATTCCCCTGGAACTGGAGTTCTCCTGGAATTGGAGTTACAGACGGTTCTCAGCCGCCATGTGGGTGCTGGGAATCGAACCCAGGTCCTCTGCAAGAGCAGTCGGTGCTCTTCACCGCTAGGCCATCTCTCCAGCCCCAAGATTTCTTTTCTAAAGAAGGAATAACTGTATCACACTTTACAGAAGCAATTGTAACAAAGGTGAAAATAGAAAAGATGAATAATTTAGGCTCTGAAAGTTTCTGCTGTTCACTGACACTTGTCCCTTTCTTTTTTTCATCCCATATTACCAAATGCCTGGTATAAAGGGGGGGGTCAGATTAAGATGGAAAGTGCTGGAATTTTATTCCAGTGACTCAAACCCCATTGTGTGAAGCAGAATGATGTGATGAGCTGAACTTTGTATACTCAGCATCTCAATTATTAAACAGGTCCATAGAAACTGATCTTGTCCAATTAGCTAGTCCTTAGAGCTCTGGCATGTATATGCGTTTGGTTATTTATGCCCTTGTCATTTTTTTGCCCTTTCAACAAAACACCAATAAAACAACACTACTGATCACCATGGACATTTGAATAATGCACAACAGTATGTGTTAGTCATTTATATGAACCATGTTTCTCACTCATGAGTCAAAACAAAAGTTAATGAGGGCTGGAGAGATGGCCTAGCAGTTAAGAGCACCGACTGCTCTTGCAGAGGACCCAGGTTCGATCCCCAGCATCCACACGGCGGCTGAGAACCTTCTTTGGCTCCAGTTCCAGGGGAATCCGACACCCTCTTCTGACCTCCGTGGCATTGCATGACACGGGTGCATAGACCTACATTCAGACAGTACATTCATACACATAAAAAAATAAATAAAATTTAAAAGTTAATGAATGAAATTAAAAGCAAGAGATTAATTTAATTGTATTAGATAGGTTACAGTTTTTATTGCCTAATAACAGATGGACAGGTTATATATATAATATAATATATATATATATTATATATATATTATATTATATATAATATATTATATATATTATATTATATATACTATATTATATTATATATTATATATAATATATATATTATATATACTATATATATACTATATATATAATATATATATATAACCTGTCCATCTGATTATATATTTATATTTATTTCTATATAATTCTCCTTGATTTTTAAGTCCTACTCTTCCTTTTCTCTCAAAAAATCTGTTCGCTTATAGCATTAGTACATACCAGAATATATTTTTGTTATTGTATGCCTTGTCCACTAACTGGCTTTCACTGGTAACTCTGACCAGAGGATCAGCACATTAAGACTGATGATTTTCCTTCCCGTTTTGAGGCTTTATTGCCTCATGTAGCAAAGCAAACCACATGGCTCTTGGCAGGGCTCAGTGTGGCCTTGTAAATGAACATTCTTCTAGCACTGTGGTGGAAAGATGTAAGAATCACAAGTAAGCTTTAAGAAGAGATGCTTTCAATGAACAAAGAAAATCTCTGTCAAGACTCTACACATGGTAGAGTTGTCTTAGCAACTGTTGTGACCTGAAATCCAAATAAAGCTCTTCTATGAGTTCCTTGGCTCATTTGCAGTAAAAAGCTTTTTTTATGAACACATGCCCTGACAACAAGATACACTGGCTGTAGTAAATCCAACTGCTGATTTCTGTCCACCTTTGAAGGACACTCAGCTGACCTATCACCTGTGAGCTCAGAGGGTTAGCTAGTTATCCCATGGTGCTGTCAGCTGGGCCAGTATGCCCTGTCTGTGAGACTATCACAAAAGATCTATTTGGAGAGAAATAGGATAAACTATTGTCAACTTGACTTTTGTATTAAAAATTATACTTCCAAAGATAATGGCAGTTGGTATTGGCTCATAGGAGACACATCTGGTATGCTACAGGCTCAAAGCCAAATATTTCTGCTGTTGAGTTTTTGTATCAATATGCAGGCTTTGGTATTTTGAAATTACTATGTGTTGGATCAAATTGACTTTCAAAAAGTTTTAGAAGGAATCTTTTGCTGAAATGGAGCTTGGTAATTTCAGTCTAATATTGCAGATGACATCATGAATGCATGAGCAGTGAAGTGACTAATTTGGGGACACACAGCTCAGCCTTGAAGCTGAGCAGAACCCTACCAGAGGTGGGCTTTTCATCAGCCAATCTTTCCCTTGTAGAGAATTAAGGGTGTTTAAGGCATTTAAAAACTAAACTGTTTTATGATTATACTTCAAATAAAGATTTTTCTTAAGTACTTGTTTTAGTTTTCCTTTCCTAATTTTAACTTGGCACAGGGCCACCATCTCTTTTCGTTATTTGTAGCTGAAATAAACCTCATGGGGATAAGAAAAAAAAGACACACACAGCCCTGATTAGAGGAAAGGCAAACTCTTCCATTTCCCTTTTCTCTTCTTCACTCATTTCAGTAGCGATGATGTCATGATTCATTTTGGACAATAGCAAAATCTTGGACATGGTAAAGAAGTCAAAAAGAAATGGAGATTCTTGGTACTATGGAATGATTTTACCAATATAAATTTTCCCTGACTAGACTTTTATACAAGACAGAAACAAGCATCTATCTTACTTTAACCACTGATATTTAGGTCTCAGTTACAGCAACAGAACATACAGTGCTATTTAGTACTTTGCAAATTTAATGCTGCAAGTTAATATTTTATAACTACCAAATTTAAATGCAATAAATGTACATTCTGCTGCATAAAAGTCTGGCAGCCTTGGAATTAAACTACTGATACTGTATGTTTCAGGAGATGGATTTCTTTTCAATCTGAGTCCATACAATGGCCTACACCTACAGCAAGCTACCACCGTTAGTGCCTCTCTAACCTCATCCATTGTCTACTCTGGCAGCTGGTATCAGCAATACTGTCTATTTTGCTTTTCTTCAATGTTGCAGACATGTTTTATGCTTCTGCCCCGGGGTAAAATTGTTTTCTTTGTTCTTCTTTAGCTTTTGTTTTTGTTTTATATTCTTCTGCAGCACATGTCTTTGCCTGGTAATCTGCATATGGTATCTTAATTCTGCATTTCGAGAACTATGCTCAATTGTCTTATCATTCAATTTTTCTTGACTACTTCAATACATTTCATTTTCCATAGCCTGGTGCATGCACACACTTGTTCCAGGTTTTCTTCCCTGAGAAAACAACTCCTTCAGAGCAGGTTTTTTTCCCCCTGCTTAGTCCTTTGTTGTGTTCTCAGTACATTCTGACACCTACATATCACTGGATAAATGTCTAGTGAATGGATACATAGCTCAGCACATTTTAATAGATGTAAATAAATGTCATGATTACCTAAGGGTGATTATATTGTGCTGATAATTCACTTTGTTTTCTGGAATGGCTATAAAAGAAATATATCCTTTCCTCTTGAGGTAAAATATTTTCAGTGAAACAATAACTGGCACAATTTCACATATTCATTGGCAAAGCTGATTTGCATACAATATTTCTACAATATTTCTAATCTCTGATCATGAAATAACTAGTGAAACCTCAAAATTCTAAAGGGGTTAGGGAACTAATTATCAAAAGCATCATGTAACACATTTGGTCCTGGCAATTAAAGACCATTGTTGCTACCAAAAAGATTTCTGCAATACAATGATATTTTGATATTTCATTTATACTTAATAATTGTATTTTTATAATGCAAGTGTGTTTGATAGTGTCAGATGTCAACTTGACACATCCAGGAAGAGGAAACCTCAGCTGGAGAATTTCCTCTATCAGGAAATGTCTGTGAGGCATTTTCTTGATTGTTGAGTGATGTGGGAGGGTCCATCCCACTGTGGGTGGTATCAGCCCTAGGTAGGTGTTTCTGGGTTGTGTTAGAAAGCAGGCTGAACATGGGCCAGAGGAACAAGTCAGTAAGCAACTGTGCTTCAGCTTCTGCTTCCAGTTTCCTGCCCTGAGTTCCTGTCTTAGCATCCTCCAATAATCAGCTGTGATCAGAATTTGTAAGACAAATCAACCCTCTCCTCACCAAGTTGGTTTTGGTTCAGAGTGTTGTATCATAGCAATAGAAAGCTAACTAGGAGAGCAAGAAACTAGGTGCTATATACATTTTGGAAATAAAAATGAAGAATAATCTTTACATGTAAGGCTGTTAACTAACTTTAAGTGGTACAATGAGAGCAGATTTTATTTTACTCTGTTCGTGCTCCAGAAATGTCACAATACTTTAGCTTTACAAATCAAATATAAACAACACTGAGTCCTGGGTTGTGAGGTTAGACTCAAAATCTAGAGGCAGGCATTTTTCAGCTTCCTTCTGCCATTTGGGAACTCTGGGTTTACAGAGATCTGAGAAATTTCATATAGAGCTGCTTCCTTGCCCACTGGAATTATAGCCTACTCTGCGGGCCCCATGCAGTCTGGTTAGGGGGCCATATTCTGGAACTGTTCTGTTTGAGTTGGTGCTGCCTCTCACTGCTGTGACAACACTTGACACACCCCAACCACAACCCTGTTGTTTATTCTCAATATCATGGTGCTGTTGCTTATTCCATCAGTGATGGTTACCTTTCTTCCTAGATACCCTGATTTCCATCCCTCATGGAATCTCCCTAAATTGTGTCCTCTTTCTTACATACAGGAAGCTGCTTCATTTTACAGCATATTATGTAATATACCTGCTTAGCCCTAACATATCATAACACCATGAATATTATCAAAAAACTAAAACTAACTTCTTATCATGAGGGAAGTTACAGGAGTTTCAGGGGACTTTTATCTCAGGATTAGAGAACTTTTGAAGTATATTGAAATGGGAAAATAAGAATATTTGGCTCTCTAGCTAGTACAAGCCTGCCAGGTTCTGCTTTTCCTTTGAGCAAATTAGCAGACTTATATTAAAAATATCAATTAATAATATTGAAAGAGGCATTATTTTTCCCACAGAAATGCACATCAGTGTAGTTGATAAAATAAAATTGATTATTGCTCTTCTGATATTGACAAGCTTTACATCTTCTTATAAATTCATTTCAGAATTCCAATCTTTACAGTATATAAATCATTTAAAATTGTAATGTTTTATTAGCATATATTAATTATGCATAATATGTTCATGGTGATACTTTCATCCATACAAATAATGTATTTCTATTATATTCACACCATGTGTGGGATAAATTATTTCTTCTTTGAAATGGGCATATCACCAGGGAAGCTGCATATTTAGACAAGTGATGCTGTCATTCACAATGCTTGCATTCCCACAGAAGCACATGGAGCTCTGGGACTCTGGGGGGCAGGGACGTATTAAAAAGCCCATCACAAAAGACTGGAGTCTCTCTCTCTCTCTCTCTCTCTCTCTCTCTCTCTCTCTCCAGCTTGCACAGAGGGCACAGGGTTCACTCTGGAACTCCATGTGGCCATGTTGGGGGTGGGGGTGGGATTGCTACATGCGTGTGTGAGTGGCTCAAGTGAATGTGGGTTTTTTTTTTTTTGCCATTACTTTGTAGTCAAGCCCATTAAAATTCTCTGGTTTAACTATGATTGGAAAGTAATTTTCTTTGCTTTGCCTTACTAATCAGGGAACTGGGAAATGACAGAAGTGGGCAGGACTGTGGGAAACTGCATGGGTGTCTGTGTGCTGTGGGCGCCCCTGCCCAGGAGGAAAATTTCTCTGCTAAACCATGTTACCATTTCATGCCCATCTTCCACTCTAGCAGAAAACTTTTGCTTCACAACTATCCCATTTTCTAAATGTATACTTTTTTGGTGGCCTAAGGTGCTTTATTAAGGCTGATTACAGAGTTCATTTACAGAAGCCTGGGGCCCTTACTAGTGGCTACAACACTGAAAAAGATGTCTCTACCATTGCCATAAACCATCAATTGAATATATCTTCATGAAGGTTTAAGGCCCCAGGGGCCACTACTCACCCCCCCCCCCCATTGCAGGATATTGACCGGTCCATTCCTCTACAGGTCTTATGCAGGTAATCACAGCTGTTATGAGTTCAGGGACGATTAGCCATAGTCAACTACAAAACAATATCCTTGCAGTGTTAATCATGATTCCTCTAGAGGTCTTATGCAGGTAATCACAGCTGTTATGAGTTCAGGGATGATTAGCCATAGTCAACTACAAAACAATATCCTTGCAGTGTTAATCATGATTCCTCTACAGGTCTTATGCAGGTAATCACAGCTGTTATGAGTTCAGGGGTGATTAGCCAATCGTCAACTACAAAACAATATCCTTGCAGTGTTAATCATGATTAGCAAATAGCCATGCTCAGAAATGTGTAGAATGTAAGGGCTGCGATTGGGGTGAATGGTGAAACTACAGCAATGTAGTCTGGACACTCATTTGATCAACTTGATTGAACAAACAACCTGTCACCCCCCACTGGATGGTGGGGCTGTAGGTGTTTGGGCACAACAGCCTGCAGATAGGTTTTGCATGAAGGATGCTTGTACTCATGGATTATCACTTATAGCTAAAAATGAAAAAAAAAACTGAGGAGCAGATAAGGACAGTTATGGCAGAATGCATGATCTGGGGATGGGGGGGGGTGGGGGGAGGGAAAGGAAAATAAAAAAAAAAAAAAAAAAAAAAAAAAAAAATGTAGCAATGCACAAAGCATCAAACATTAATAAAAAAAAAAAAAAAAAAAAAAAAAAAAAAAAGAAATGTGAATTTCACATCACTTTCTTCCCTTTCTCTGGCTCCTACTTTCCTTCTTCCACGACATTCCCTGAAACTTGGAAAGGGTGGCAGAGATGTTCATTTTATGACTTGCCATTCAACAGTCATTTATGCTCAAAACTACCCAGTTATGAGTTATGAGTTATGAGTCATTCTTTTCAACAATCTGAGGGCTGGGCTGCAGGAAAGTAGCTACAAGCCCATTTCCTCTATGTCCTTCCACCAGGAATGTGGTGTGTTCAACAATAGGTGTTTCCATCTAGCACTGGTGTGGAATAATAATAGTGACAACGGCATACCGTTTTTGGAACATCAGAGTGTTCCTTGACCAAAAACTCATAGGGAGATGCCCCTCCTGGCAATGGGATTTTCATTTAGTAATTTATGTATCCATACATGAAAGGATCCTCCATTAACATTATTTTCCTTTTTTATTTTTATTGAGCGCATTTCATACAACATTTCTTAATCAAATTTAGACTCATTCCCCCATCCATGCCCACCCCTCATGCCCCCACCCCCCGCCAGAGCTCATGGATTCTGTCATACATGTTCAGTCCTGTCTTGCATCTTTTTCTGTGTTTTATGACCTTTTCAATGCCCAAGTTTACTGTTTTGTTCAGTTCTTTGAATAGGTTTTTCTCTCTCTCTTTTGTTCTTTTTGATTTTATATTATTCCAAAATATTCCACATATAAATCAAAATTACAAAATCTGAAAATAAACTATAGGTTAATTCTCAAATTATTTTCCTTTTATCTTTTGATTAGCTTACTAAGTATCAGATTTTCTTAGGTCTCTTTCTTTGTTTCTTTCTTTCTTGTTTTTAATGTTTGAGATTCATGCATGTTCTATTCACATGTTTTCCACCCCTCCATTTCCACCTCCAACTCTTCCCACATTCCAGCTATTCCCTATCAATTTCATGACCTCTTTAGGATTTCTTTAACTATCTGGAGACTTTTATGCTGCCAAATGAATTTTAGGATATTTTTTTCTTTTTCTGTGAAGAATGGCATTATAATTTTAGTGGATGTTGTATTGATCTGTAAATTGTTTTGTTAGGATAACATTTTGATAATATTAGCACTCCAATCCATGAGCACATCATCTCATTCTTCTCAATTCCCTCTTTCGGTGTTTTATTGTTTTCAATGTAGAGAAAGATCTTTCACTTCCTTGGAGAAGTTTATTCCAAAGATTATGTTTCTGTTTGGTTTGTTTTGCTTCTTAGGCTATGATGAATTGGATTGGTTTTCTGATTCATTTCTCAATGTCTTTGTCATTGGTATATGTTAAGGCCACTGTTTTTTATATGTTAATTTATATCCTGAAACTTTGCTGAAAGTGTTTATCAGCTCCAAGAGATTGCTTCCAGATTCTTTATGATCTCTTATAGAGTCAGACGTACTACCATTGTGCAAGGATGTCCCTTTAAATCTCTTACAGATAGAATCATCTGAGGTAAGAGTACTTTGGCTTCTTCCTTTCCCATTTGTACCCTCTTTATCTATTTTCCTTGTCTTCCTGCTCTGTCAAGACTTCAAGTCATATATTGAATAAGATTGAGGATTGTTTATACCCTTACCTTATTCCTGAAGTTAATGGAAATGCTTTGTTTTCTTTACTCAATATGATGTTGGCTTTAGTTTGTCATAAATAGCCTTTAGAATGTTGGGATGAGTCCTTTTCATTCCTAATGTCTTTATCATTTTGCATTTACCATTGTCTTTGAGTGAATGTACCAATTCTTTTACCTTCTCTTCAAGGTTTGATATACTCTCTTCCACAAGGCCCATTCTATTGGTGAGGATTTTCACCGAGCCTTTTACTTAATTTTTTTTTCATTTCCAGCATCATTCAGATTTTTTCCAGCACGTTATGTCTTTATTGATTCCATTTCTGTGTCCTGTATTGGAGCCATTATTTCATTCAGCTGTTTGTGTTCTCTTGGAACCCATTCAGGAACTGATTTATGTCCTTTTCAATCACTTTAGTCATATTTATAATCATTCTCTTGAATCCTTTGAAGACTAGTTCATCCAAGTCACTCTCACTGAAGCCATTATTCTGGGAATCATAGTTTTTGGAGGGATACATGTTGTCTTGATTTTTCTTTGTGTGATTTGTGAGTTTGCATTGTCTTGTGTATGAGGAGTTAAGGTCATTGGGTGAGATTTTTATCCCATCTTTCTTTTTCCATGAAAGATTTTGCAATGATCAGGACTGATTGGGTCACAGGAGTGTTTGTACTGTCATTTTCCTCTGGTAGACTACAGTCCAAGGCACCAGCTCTGTCTTTAGTCCTCCTCTGAGACTAGAATAAAATCTACATTAACAATCATTATCTAGGATGAGAGAATCTTTATGACATTAGACTAATAGTCAACTACAAAACAGTATCCTTGCAGTATTAATCATTTTATGGAATAAAGGGATGCTCATGATTGTGAGATGAATGAAAAGAAAGTGAAAAGAAAACAGAAAGGAAGAAAAAGCACACCAAGATTAGTAACTAGTATTAGATCAAAAGAAAGGAGAGGAGGGCATAAATAGAAAGAAGAGATGTTAAAACAGTGAGTGACATACGAAGTTTAAGCTAAAGATACTCTGACAGGAGACAGGAATCTGGTAGCAGATAATGTGGAATGGTGATGTCTTTCCAGAAGCTGAGGCACAGTGACCAGTAAAACAAGCCAGATTACGTTTTTGGGGAGAGGAAGAAATAAAGACTAAGGAAAAGAAAACACACAAAGCAGTGTTGAGCTAGCATGAGTAAATGACATTATCTATTGAATAAATATGGACTAGATGCAGGAAGAGAGCTTGGTCCAGACATAAGCTATGAAAATGACTGACCTGCTTGGCAGATTCCATCTGTATGCTCCTGTGCTCCTTCTTCAGTTCAGAGAATTCTCTTTCATCACTGGGAATTTTATGAAGAAGGGCAATCCCATCCCCCTACCCCATCTCTGTCTAGTCCTCTAGATAAGCATATTACCAATGTTGTGGTCTGTGGGTAGTGCTGCATAGGTAGACTCAGCTGATGGTCATATCTCTGTGATTCCTCAGACTTCCAGTTGGGCATAATTGTCCTGCCCTTGTGTGGACATGGAAAATTCCTATGTCTACTTTCCCAACAGATATAAAATCTTACTGTTTCTTTAATTTACTAATTTAATATCTTTGACATGTATTTATTTTAATTTGTATGAGAATTATATTATTTAATAATTGCCTTTTATGCTGGGTGTGGTGGTGCACACCTTTAATCTCAAGATTCAAGAGTCAGAGGCAGGTAGATCTCTGTGAGTTCAAGGCCAGCTTGGTCTAAATAGAGATTTCCAGGCCAGCTGGAGCTACTGGGAGACCGTGTCTCAAAAAGACCAACAAAGAATAATTGCCTTTTACATTAAATATATATTTTTATGAAAAGCCAATGGAAAACATATACATATATACATATATACATGTATATATGTATTTTATTGATTTGAGAATTGTATACAATATATTTTGATTATATCCAGAGCCCCTCTTCCCTCATCCTCCATCTTACTATCTGCCTTCCATTCCATGTCTTATATTATTGTTTGTCTTTTTTAATTAAAGATCTATGGAGTCTAATCTGGGTTCCCAATGCTCTTGTAGGTGTGGGTCTATCTTGTGGAGTCTGGCTAACCTACCAGGCATCATACCATTAAAGAGAGCTGACTCTCCCTCTCCCAGTATCTATCAAGAAAAACATATTTTGTGTGCTTTCTTATATTTCATTCTTCTTTGTGCACTCAAAGTAGCCAAAAAATAAATAAATACACCAGCAACAAAGAACTGTTAGTTTTATTTTTCTTTTGATGTTAGAATTCTGAGCTTTAAACATGCCCTTTAAAAGAGTTGAATGACTCTGTCTCAAAAAGACCCCCCCCCAAAAAAAATAAAGCGATGAATGAATGCATTATTGATCTCTTTCCCACTGTGACAAAATATTTGACAAAACAAAACAAACAACAAAAAAACAAAGGAAGAAAGGTCCAATTTGGCCCACAGTTTGAAGAGATACTGCCCTAGTTATTTTCTATTAATGTGATAAAGACACTCACCAAAACCAACTTTGGGAGGAAAGGGTTTATTTCTATTATCTTATATCTCACAGGTCACAGTTCATCACTAAGGGAGTCAGGGAAGGAACTCAGGGGAAGAACCTGGAGGCAGGAGCTGTAGCCCAGACCAGGAAGAGATGTTGTTCACTGGCTCGATCGCCTGGTCAGTGCCCAGTCCCCTTTCTTACACAAGCAAGGACTATTGACCAAAGGGTAGGACTACTTAGTGTAGTCTGTTCCCTCCCACATCACTCAAAATCCAGAAAATGTCTTATACACATGCTTGCAGTTTGCTGTAACAGATAAATTTCCCAACTGAGGTTTCCTCTTCCCAAGAGTCAAGGTGATAACTAATGCTGTGCGGTACAGATACAGTCTATTATAGGAGGTTAGGCATGGCAGGAAGAGTGTGCATCTGAGCCATATAGAAAAAATGAGAAATAATTGGAACATGAGAAAAGAAAGTATCTGTTTATTCCAGAGGACTCTAATTAAAGCCTGTCATTGCTGAGTCCCAAGAATTCTAGCACAATTAGCAACATTTGCTGTAAATGATACTGGCATAGAGTTAATATTCCTTTCCTATGTAGACAACTTATGTTAAAGTAGCAATAGGCCAGGCTTAAGGCTTGAAAGTATATGACCTAGGGCGGGGCTTCAGTCCTTTTTCCAGATACTGAGAGTCTCAAACATTACCGTTTACAGTAATTAAAATCTTAATTCCTATATCTGTGGACTACACTTTTATTTTACTGATTGTAACCCTGTGAGGTGCCTCCCAAGGAGCAGTCCAGTGATAAGATAGTAACTTTATTTACTTATTTATTTATTTATTTATTTATTTATTTATTTATTTGGTCTTTTTGAGACAAGGTCTCCCTTTAGTCCCAGCTGGGCTGGAGCTTGCTATATAGACCAAGCTGGCCTTGAATTCACAGAGATCCGCCTGCCTTTGCCTCCCAAGTGCTAGGATTAAAAAGGCGTGGGCCACCTTGCCCAGCAAGATAGTAACTTTAAACCCCACTGCAATATTATATGTGACTATTGAAAAAAACAATAGCCACTGCTCATCTTTGAGATGGCCTCTCACACTCCCTCAGGTGTGCCTATTGTCTTCTGAGCACCACTTTTGTTCTAACCTTGATGTTTAAGCCTTAATATCTCAAATAAAACTTCCACCTCTTCTTCATGAACTGTCTAATCCTAATTTGGCCTGTGCTGAGGTTCTTAAAAGTCTCAGAAGAGACTTTTAAGAACCTCAGATGGAGAGATGGCCTAGTGGTTAAGAGCGCCGACGCTCTTACAGAGGACCCGGTTCCATCCCCAGCACCCACATGGCCGCCCAGAACCGTCTGAAACTCCAATTCCAGGAGAACTCCAGTTCCAGGGGAATCTGACACCCTCTTCTGACCTCCACGGCATTGCACGACAAGGGTGCACACACTTGCATGCAGACAGTACATTCATACACATAAATAAATAAAAAATAAAAAAAAGTCTCAGAATTCCTTTGGTTTCTGAGAGTGACAAGGTTTGGGGTGGGAGAGGATCTGCCTCCTTTGCATGTACTCTAAAACCATGATGTATCAACAGTCAGGAAAGAGAACAATGCATGTTAGTGCTCAGATCACTTTATTTATTTGGTCTGGAACACTGGGCTGTCTGGTGTCACCTCATTCAAGGTGGGTCTTCTCTCCTCGAGAAAAGCATTCAGGAAACATCCTCATAGGCATAACCACAGGTGTGTTTCGATGGTGATTCTAAATCAAGAGGAGCTGACAGTGAAGATTAACCAACCATCACAATTAGCTGTCCTAAAGATACATGATATTCATAAGAAAATACATTTTAGAGGGTCAGTTATGGTATTACCTGATACGAATATCAGGTATTATAACAGCCACTTAAGAGGCTGTTGCCAAAGAATCATGAGTTTTAGGCTGCCAAGGGTAAATAACAAGACCTAATCACAGAAACAAATCAAACCTTTTCAGCTTGCTGACTCCTTGCCACATAAAATGTTAAAATTTATTAACCTATCAATGAAAGAAATGGACCTATAATGTTGAATTAAACCTACATAACATGCCTAAAGATAATTCCTGTTAAATTATATTAGCATGGCATATGAGAATCTTCTCCAAGCCCTGGGATAAATCTTGTCTTTGTAAATAAAAGTCAATATACTTAAAACTTTGGTGTTTTTTTTTTTTCAAAGACATTTGTGTGTCTGAGTACATGTGCACGTGCAGATAGAGGCAAGAGTTTGTTAACGTCGTTTGTGTCCCTTCATTACGCTACTGAAATTACAGCTCATCAATTGGCTCCTTCAGTGAGCTGGGTTACCACTGAGATCTAAACATCTGCCTGCCTCTGTGCTCCTCCAAGTGCTGAGAGTTACAGATGTGCACTATTGCACCTGATTCTTAGGTGAGTCTTTGGAATGTGAGCTCAGGTCCCTTTGCTTATACTCGAAGCACTTTACTGACATCCATTTTCCCAGCCTCAGAAAATTCCTAGGGATATAGTATACATTGGGTTTCTGAAGATGTAAACATGCTATTCTATTACAAACAGGTGTCTGTCACCCCAAGAGCTAGTTTATTGATAGGTTTGCACAGGATATCATTGTTAACTATATATTTAATAAATGTCTGAAGCTAAGAGTAAATAGACTTAGTACTTGGCAAACTGTTGAGAATAAGTGACTGTGAGTGCGCAGCTATAGACTGGACATCTATACCCCACTGCCCAAGACTCTGGGAAAATTACAGAAGAGAGGGCAGGAAAATGTAAGAGCTCAAAAGGGGAGGAGAGCTGTGAAACGCTGTCCTCTGGACATGACACAGCTGCTGCACACATAAACTCACAGCAGCTGTGGTTTCCATACAAGACTTGCAGAAGATCAACCCAGTTAAAAACTCCAGCATGGGGTCTGGAGAGATGGCCTAGTGGTTAAGAGCGCCGACTGCTCTTGCAGAGAACCCGGGTTCGATTCCCAGCACCCACATGGCGGCTAAGAACCATCTTTAACTCCAGTTCCAGGGGAATCCGACAGCCTCTTCTGACCTCCGCGGCATTGCACAACACGGGTGCACCAACCTACATGCAGACAGTACACTCATACACATAAAAAATAATAAAAAAAAAAAATCTTGCCCAGAGGGAGGGGGCCTCCAGCACCCGCACCCGGTCCTGGGGAGGAGCCTTTGGCAGTTGATGGCTGTTCAGAGAGGGACATTAACTTCTCTTTGGGAGTGTAGCCAGTTAGTAGGTTCCCCAAACCCCAGAGGATACCAGATGCCCATGTTCATATGGTTAACACAAATTGGACTGAGTACTTTAAACACAAACACACACACACACACACACACACACACACACACACACACGCACACACACATAAATATATGTAATTAGAAAAGGAGAATAGAAAACTTGGAAAAATATGGGGCAGGAGTCCTGTGGGGAGTTGGAAGTGGTCAGATGGAGGTGGGTGTGATCAAATTATGCTGTACATAGATACGAGATTTTGAAATAATTAATTTTAAAAAGAAAATTAGTATTGCAAAATTATATCTGACTCTTAATGGGTAATATCCAGAATGTTTTTTTTTATTTTTGAACTTCTTCAAATTACTTAATAGTAGAAAATTTTTAACATGTTAATTTTTCTATTGGTGTTTTTTAAGGTTTTATGGATGAACAGTAATATTAATAACTGATTTTCAATACTTCATTTGCACTTGATTCTTTCCAAATCCTCAGCTTGGAAGGCTCTGTTGAATATTAAAATAGATTAAATTAAAACACTGAAGAAGTTTCAAAAGGACCTCACTAAAAATAATAAGTAAATGTATAAATAATCCAGAAGCTAAAACTTTATTTCATGAATGATCTAATGATTACTAAAGACACAGAATAACACTAAACATAATCATTATGTTAGGAGTGGAAAAGGAAGGTACCCTGAAATTTCATATCAAAGTGACTCATAATCAGCAGTGTGATTAAAAGAGAAATTCCTGAGTTGACAAAATTATAATTATACTACTGCCTTCTGGGTCTGTTCAGTACATCTATTTGACAAAATTTTTGGTGGTTTAAAAATGCAAAAGCTAATTAAACCTGGCTGAGATCTGAACACTCACACACATCAGAACTAGATAAACAAAGGATAATGAATTGGAATGGCCAGAGGAGTGATTAACATACTTTTAGGTTTCATTTGGGGATGTGTGCAAATTAAAATGGAAAAAATGTAACTGAGCAAATAGTAAAGACAAACCTCTTTTACTCAGATATTGTATTTATATTATGGGTTGCATTTTTAAGTCTACCACATAAGGCATTGATCTGCTTAAAAATGTATCATGTAGTAAAATAAATGACCAATTGGAATGAATTGTTAAGGATGCTGGTTATGGCACCTTTTCTGAATGAGATAAAATTCTTTCAAAGCCTTTTTTATGTTTATGCTTTGAACTTGCTGGGTGTGAATATGAATAAATTAATTCTGATTACTTGTTGAGGGCTTACTGAATACAAGACACAAGGCCAAGTAATTTTTCATGTTGTAATTTATTTAATCCTCACAACTCCAAGACATAGCACTGAATTCCTCATGCTTCCTTCAATTATGCTAATATAAGCATTGGACCTCAACTGCAACCACAATAGCTGATCTAATCTGCTTTGTCTTATTTCTTCCCTATCTCCCCCTCTTTCCTTCTCTCTTCTCTCTCCCTCCTCCCCTACTCTGGTAGAGGGATAAGTACTTTATATTGTTCTACATTATTGTGTAGAAGACAATTATGATCCTTTTTCTGTTTTTTAAATCTATCATCTCTTAACCACATAATTTTTATGACTTTTTCACCTCACAGCATATGGTGGTCGCTGTTTTAAGCCTATCCACATATTACTAAGCTTATTACAGAATTTTGCAGGAAAGCATAGGCTCAAACAATGTCACATGGCCAGTAGGTGGCAGATCTGGGATTATACTTCTCTGACTTCAAAGCTTATTTAATCTTCCTAATATATATGACTCCCTGGAAATGTTATAGGTTACCCCAATTTTCTACTGCTATCCATGTACTCCCCACATTTAAAGTAAATATATATATATATATATATATATATATATATATATATATATATATCTGAAGTCTAGAATGCAACATTTTCTAAGTGTATAATACATTACGAACACTATGAAGGTGAATATAGACATACATATTACCTCAGAGTACTGTCTTCCCGTGGGTTCTAGTTTTCTGTCTGTTGCTGTGGTAAAAAGGTGACCAAAAACAACTTAGAGGAGCGATGATTTATTCAGCTTAATATAGGTTGCAGTTCTTCATTGAGGGAAGCCTAGGCAAGAATTCAAGGCAGGAGCTTGAAGTAGAAATCATGGAGGAACACTGCTTAGTGGTTTGCTTCCAGGCTCAGGTTCAGCAACCGTTTTGATATAGCTCAGGCCCACTTGCCTAGAGACAGCACTGAACACAGTGAACTGAGCCTTCCAACACCAATTAGCAATCAAGAACATGCTACACAGTTATACCCACAGGCTTGTCTAATGGAGATTGTTCCCCAGTTGAAGTTCCCTCTTCCCAGATGTGTCAAGCTGACCATTGAAGCTAACTATGATACTCTGCATGTGTCCAAGTCTAAATCCAATAGGAAAATGAAGAGCTAGAAGTATCCTCTTCCTCCTGTATGGCTCTCACTAAGTAGTTTCCTTTTTATCATCCACTTATTTTAATGAACCAGGCTACTCAGTTTTAAATTTTATTTATTTATTTATTTATTTATTTATTTATTTATTTATTTATTTGTATGAATGTACTGTCGGCATGCATGTCTGTGCACCCTTGTTGTGCAATGCTGCGGAGGTCATAAGAGGGCGTCGGATTCCCCTAGAACTGGAGTTTTCCTGGAATTGGAGTGACAGACGGTTCTTAGCCTCGATGTGGGTGCTGGGGATCGAACCCGGGTCCTCTGCAAGAGCAGTTGGCGCTCTTAACCGCTAGGCCATCTCTCCAGCCCGCTACTCAGTTTTAAACCTCAGGTAACAAAACAGAATAACGCTGCTACTTTTTGTTTAAACTCTATTGAATAAAGAATGCTCTTTGTTGTTTCTCCACAGTGTTTCGCATTTGTGGAGGAGTGGAGGTGTTTGTCTTTTTTCCACTGTGTTCTGATATTGTAACAGGAAGTGGCACTAATGCATTTAGATTACTTGTTTATCCTGGGTAGTATTCCATAGTCTCCTCAAGTGTCCCATTTTTTACTTTGCACGCTCGGTTCTCATTTTTTTGCACCTGTCTCTGGTGGCTGATGCTACAGTACAGTCCTCAGGCTTGAGCTCCTGCTGGAAAGCTTATTTCTTACAAATCTGACCATTAGGTCAAGAACTTTCTAGCTCTCACATCATTGTCGTTCAGGTCATGCTCACTACAGTATAGGAAGGACCCAAGGGTGGTCATTGTACATAATCTCACCCTTTCCAATGACACAAACCTCTGGGATTATTGAGATTATATATACACATATATTTTAATACTTAATTATTTTATTTTATGTATCTGAGTGTATTGTCTACATGTATGTAAGTGTACCCATGTTGTACCAGTGCCTGAGGAGGTCAGAAAAGGGTTTTAGATCCCCTGGAACTGCAGTTATGTGTTGGGAGCTGCGGAGTGCCACGCCTCAAAGATGGCGCCGGTTTCCTCCTCCCACCCCCACGGGGGTGAGCGCTCCATGCAGCAAACATGTCCTTATTTGGTTTGGCTTTGCTGAAGCCCTCTGTTCCTCATAGAGATATCCTATCCTTGAGACCCACGTGGTGGAAGTTGATTGGTTGTGACATACCTTATAGGTGGTGAACCAGGAAGGGAGAGAGAGGAGAGCGGATGTAAGGTTACCCAAATAAACTGCTCGAGGAAGATCGTTCTTGTGTCGTGTCTTCTTTCGCTGGACGAACGGGGACGTGACAGTTATGGATGGTTGTCAGCCATCATGTGGGTGCTGGGAATGGAACTCAGGTCCTCTGGAAGAGTAGTCAGTGCTTTTAACTGCTGAGTCATATCTCTGACCTCAACTTATATATTTTAATACATTGATTTTAACTTGAAGTGCTTTAAAAAAAACCCTTCAACTAGAATAAAAGCTATCTTTTTTTTTTTTTTTTTACAATAGTTATTTGTCTGTGTATGGAAAGGGGGCTGTGATGGTTAATCCTGGGTGTCAACTTGACTGGACTAAGGAACAAATAAGAGAAAAGGGTCTTCTGATTGGACCACCTCAACCCGGATGGCCCACCCCAAATGTGGGTGTTACCTTCTGCCGGCAGGCAGTATTTAAGGCCACGGCAGCGGGAGCTGGTCCTTTTTCCTTCTTCCTGCGGCTTGCCTCTCTCTCATCTGGTGAGTTTGCCTTGCTGCTGTGATCAACCTTTCGGATCCCAGCGTGTACTGAGACTGGCAGATCTCCTGGAATCCATTCGGGCCTTCAGCACTAGACTGGGACTCCTGAGACATCCAGCCTTGCGGACTGAGCAGTTCCCTGGATTCCCGGCCTCTCCAGTTCGGCGCTACTGTTGAGCTCCGTCACGTGAGCAAATCAATAAATTGTATATAGTTATATATATTCATCCTGTTGCTTCTGTTTCTTTAGAGAACCCTGACTAATACAGATTTTGGTACCAGAAGTGGTTCTAGAGAAACAGAATTGAAAGGATGAATTTCTTTAGTGGGCTTGGTAGCCTCTGGAGCCAGCTCTCCAACCCAATGAAGCCTAGAGTTACTGAAGGCTCTCCTGGTGGCATGAAGAGGAATGATAATCCTTGGTGCAGACTATTTGATCTAATTATGAAGATAGATCCATTTGACTCACCTAACTCACCTCTTGTGAGAAGCAAGGAATTTAGTGACTCTATATATAAAACGTTCGAGAAATTGCAGAAAAATCAGGAAAATAATGATGTTGCCTTGTTGCTCCTAGCATGTCTGGATAAACTGTTAGACGAAAATATGGAGCTCGGTGATAAAAATGACCAGCTCCGGATTCGAAACAACAGTTTAAAGGTTTCCAAGTGTGCTCTGGAAGAGAATCTTCTCTCCAGCAGCCAAAGAGCTAAAGCAGCAGAAAATCAAGCTGGAGCCCTTATTATACGGTTGGCTGATTTACAACGCAAATTTAATTCCCAGCCACGAAAAGTGTCAGCAGTTAAAGTGAGAGCACTGGTGGGGAAAGGGTGGAACCCTGAAACTTGGGATGGAGATGTGTGGGAGAACTATGATGATGAGGATTTTGAACCCTCGGATTCTGAGGGATTTTCTTTATCTGAGGAATTAACCTCCCCACCCTCAGCAGAGAATCCACACCCTGCAGATCCCTCCTCCCCACCCTTGCCTGAGGAAATTAATCCCCCCCTCCCAGTGGGAGCTGATGTCCCTCAGGGCCCAACAATTGTTGCCTCTAGACCTATAACCAGATTGAAGTCTAAGCAAGCCCCTCAAGGTGAGATAGAAAGTGTGGTCCACGAGGAGGTGCGATATACTACTAAAGAAATTAATGAGTTTGCTGATTCATTCCGGCAGAAGCCTAAGGAATATGTGTGGGAATGGATTTTAAGGGTGTGGGATAATGGTGGAAGGAATATAAAATTGGATCATACTGAGTTTATCGATATGAGCCCACTGAGTAGAGATTCTAGGTTTAACATGGAAGCTCGAGCAGTTAAAAAAGGTGTTAAAAGTTTATTTGAATGGTTGGCTGATGTATTTATTAAAACATGGCCTACTAACAGCGAGTTAGAGATGCCTGATATTCCTTGGCTTAGTATTGATGAAGGGATTGTGAGGGTCAGGCAGATGGGCATGCTCGAGTGGATTCGAAGTGTAAAACCACATTCTCCACAATATGAGGACCCAGAGGACATGCCACTCACTGAATTTATAAGATGGAAAGTACTGAGAGAGACACCAGAACATTTGAAGAGCTTTGTTTTTGCTCTATTTCTTATGCCAGATCTTACAGTTAGAGAAGTTGTGGCTCGTTTGCATAAATTAAATGTACACGTAGTAGGTCTAACAGGACCTCAGGGTAGGCGTCAGGTGGCAGCACTGAATCGCAGAAGGCCAGATGAGCGTAGTTACAGTAATTATCATAATGGGTGGCAAAGGCAAAACAATACCTATAATGGCATGACCCGAAATGATCTTTGGAACTGGCTAATTAATCATGGTGTTCCCAGGAACCAAATACATAAGAAGCCTACTAAGTTTTTATTTGATCTGTATAAGCAGAAAAGCTCTAGAACGAATGACAGGAAGTCAACATTTGATTTTAGGAGTAGCGAATCCCGCCCAGTTGACCGGTTTCCAGACTTGAGACAGTTCACAGACCCAGAACCCCTTGAATGAAGGGGTGGCCGGGTTCCAGTGAGGAAGGACCTTGTCACAATACCAAAGAGTTATGCTGTTTGCCTTCCTCCTGTCCTTCCCCAGAGGGACCTGAGGCCTTTTACTAGGGTAACTGTACACTGGGGAAAAGGAAATAATCAGACTTTTCGAGGCCTATTGGATACTGGTTCTGAGTTGACACTGATCCCAGGAGACCCTAAAAAGCATTGTGGCCCTCCGGTTAAAGTAGGGGCCTATGGAGGTCAGGTGATAAATGGAGTTTTGGCTGAAGTCCGACTCACGGTGGGCCCAGTGGGTCCCAGAACGCATCCCGTAGTTATTTCCCCAGTCCCAGAATGTATAATTGGGATAGATATAATTAGAAATTGGCAGAATCCCCACATTGGTTCCCTGATCTGTGGAGTGAGGGCTATTATGGTTGGAAAGGCCAAATGGAAACCATTGGTGTTGCCTCTACCAGGGAAAATAGTGAACCAAAAACAGTATCGTATCCCTGGAGGGATTGCGGAGATTAATGCCACTATCAAGGATTTGAAAGATGCAGGGGTGGTGATTCCTACCACATCTCCATTTAACTCTCCAATTTGGCCTGTGCAAAAGACAGATGGATCATGGAGAATGACAGTTGACTATCGAAAACTCAACCAAGTAGTGACACCAATTGCAGCCGCTGTACCAGATGTGGTGTCCTTACTCGAGCAGATTAATATGTCTCCTGGTACCTGGTATGCAGCTATTGATCTGGCCAATGCTTTTTTCTCAATACCGGTTCATAAGGACCACCAGAAGCAATTTGCTTTCAGCTGGCAAGGCCAACAGTATACCTTTACTGTCTTACCTCAGGGGTATGTTAACTCTCCAGCGTTGTGCCATAACTTAGTTAGAAGGGATCTTGATCGCCTGACTCTTCCACAAAATATCACACTGGTCCACTATATTGATGATGTTATGTTGATTGGACCCAGTGAACAGGAGGTAGCAGCTAGCCTAGACTTGTTGGTAAAGCATATGCGCATGAGAGGATGGGAAATAAATCCAACTAAAATTCAAGGGCCATCTACCTCGGTGAAGTTTCTAGGAGTTCAGTGGTGTGGAGCATGCAGAGACATTCCTTCTAAGGTAAAGAATAAGTTGTTGCACCTGGCCCCTCCCTCCACCAAGAAAGAAGCACAACGTCTGGTGGGTCTTTTTGGATTCTGGAGGCAGCACATTCCTCATCTGGGTGTGTTACTACGACCCATATATCAGGTGACTCGTAAGGCAGCAAACTTTGAGTGGGGCTTGGAACAGGAAAAGGCTCTTCAACAGGTCCAGGCTGCGGTGCAGGCTGCTCTGCCCCTAGGGCCATATGATCCAGCAGACCCAATGGTGCTTGAGGTATCAGTGGCAGATAGAGATGCTGTCTGGAGTCTGTGGCAGGCTCCCATAGGGGAATCACAGCGGAGGCCCTTGGGATTTTGGAGCAAGGCTCTACCTTCATCTGCAAACAACTATTCTCCTTTTGAGAGACAGCTCTTAGCCTGCTATTGGGCCTTAGTGGAAACTGAACGTTTGACAATGGGCCACCAAGTCACCATGCGACCTGAGCTGCCCATCATGAGCTGGGTGTTATCTGACCCACCAGACCATAAAGTAGGACGTGCACAGCAACAGTCCATTGTCAAATGGAAGTGGTACATACGGGACAGGGCCCGGGCAGGCCCTGAGGGCACAAGCAAGCTACATGAAGAAGTTGCCCAAATGCCTATGGTTCCCACTCCTGTTACAATGTCTCCTGGGCTTAAGCATGCACCTATGGCTTCATGGGGTTTGCCCTATGATCAGTTGACTGAGGAAGAGAAGACTAGGGCCTGGTTTACTGATGGTTCTGCACGCTATGCAGGCACCACCCAGAGGTGGACAGCTGCAGCATTACAGCCAATTTCTGAAACAACCCTAAAGGACACTGGTGAAGGAAAGTCTTCACAGTGGGCAGAACTTCGGGCAGTGCACATGGTTGTGCATTTTGCCTGGAAGGAGAAATGGCCAGAGGTTCGATTATATACTGATTCATGGGCTGTAGCCAATGGTTTGGCTGGATGGTCAGGGACTTGGAAGGAGCATGACTGGAAAATTGGTGAGAAAGACATTTGGGGAAGAAGTATGTGGATAGAGCTCTCTGAATGGTCAAAGGATGTGAAGATACTTGTGTCTCATGTAAATGCTCATCAAAAGGTGATCTCAGCAGAGGATGAGTTTAATAATCAAGTAGATCGGATGACTCGTTCTGTGGATTGTCAGCCTCTTTCTCCAGCTATCCCTGTTGTTGCTCAATGGGCCCATGAACAAAGTGGTCATGGTGGCAGAGATGGAGGTTATGCATGGGCTCAACAGCATGGACTCCCACTCACTAAGGCTGATCTGGCTACAGCTGCTGCCGAGTGCCAGATTTGCCAACAGCAGAGACCAACATTGAGCCCCCGATATGGTGCTATTCCCCGGGGTGACCAGCCAGCAACCTGGTGGCAGGTTGACTACATTGGACCACTTCCATCATGGAGGGGACAGCGTTTTGTTCTTACAGGAATAGATACTTATTCTGGTTATGGATTTGCCTTTCCTGCACGTAATGCTTCTGCCAAAACTACCATCCAGGGACTTACGGAATGCCTTATCCACCGTCATGGTATTCCTCACAGCATTGCTTCTGACCAAGGAACTCACTTCACAGCCAAAGAAGTGCGACTGTGGGCCCATGGTCATGGTATCCACTGGTCTTACCATGTTCCCCACCACCCAGAAGCAGCTGGCTTGATAGAACGATGGAATGGCCTCTTGAAGACACAGTTACAGCGCCAATTAGGTAGCAATACCCTGGAGGGCTGGGGCAAGGTTCTCCAGCAAGCAGTATATGCTTTGAATCAGCGTCCACTATATGGTACTGTTTCTCCTATAGCCAGAATTCATGGGTCCAGGAACCAAGGGGTGGAAGTGGGAATGATTCCACTCACTATCACCCCTAGTGACCCAGTAGGAAAATTTTTGCTTCCTGTACCCACGACCTTGCGTTCTGCTGGTCTAGACGTTTTGGCTCCAATGGGGGGAGTGCTTTTGCCAGGAGATACAGCAAACGTTCTATTGAACTGGAAGCTAAGACTTCCCCCTGGCCACTTCGGGCTTCTACTGCCTTTAAGCCAACAGGCTAAGGAAGGAATAACAGTAGTAGGAGGAGTGATTGATCCAGACTACCATGGGGAAATTGGACTTTTTCTCCACAATGGGGGCAAGGAAGATTATGTCTGGAAGGCAGGAGATGCTGTAGGGCGCCTTCTGGTGCTACCATGTCCTATGATTAAGGTCAATGGGAAACTCCAACAACCCAAACCAGACAGGACAATAAATGGCCCAGACCCTTCAGGGATGAAGGTATGGGTCACTCCTCCAGGGAAAGAGCCAAGACCTGCAGAGGTGCTTGCTGATGGCGGAGGAAATACAGAATGGGTAGTAGAAGAAGGTAGTCATAAATATCAGCTGAAGCCACGGGACCAGTTGCAGAAACGTGGATTATAATAGATATTAACCTTCGTCCTATTTGGTTAAGAATGTGCTTGTTTATATATATATATATATATATGTATATATGTATGTATATTAAGTGGATACTTGTGTTCCCCTTTGAATGTGCAACTGAGATATGTGTTAAGTGTTGTCATATTTAGGTTATTAGATACTGAAGGACTAAGTTCTTCTCAAGGACATTACCACCTACTCTAAGATATAATGCTTTGCTATTGCACATGAGATACTTATAACATGTTAGGTGGAATTATGACCCTGCCATCGTTTGCAATTGACATTTAAGCAGAGGCTATTTATTGGGTGTCAAGTTGACAAGGGGTGGACTTGTCATGGTTAATCCTGGGTGTCAACTTGACTGGACTAAGGAACAAATAAGAGAAAAGGGTCTTCTGATTGGACCACCTCAACCCGGATGGCCCACCCCAAATGTGGGTGTTACCTTCTGCCGGCAGGCAGTATTTAAGGCCACGGCAGCGGGAGCTGGTCCCTTTTCCTTCTTCCTGCGGCTTGCCTCTCTCTCATCTGGTGAGTTTGCCTTGCTGCTGTGAT
This sequence comes from Rhizomys pruinosus, assembly GCA_009823505.1. Lineage (NCBI taxonomy): Eukaryota > Metazoa > Chordata > Mammalia > Rodentia > Spalacidae > Rhizomys > Rhizomys pruinosus. The sequence continues at coordinate 334,416 of VZQC01011147.1, read as the reverse complement.
CAACCTTTCGGATCCCAGCGTGTACCGAGACCGGCAGATCTCCTGGAATCCATTCGGGCCTTCAGCACTAGAGTGGGACTCCTGAGACATCCAGCCTTGCGGACTGAGCCGTTCCCTGGATTCCAGGCCTCTCCAGTTCGGCGCTACTGTTGAGCTCCGTCACGTGAGCAAATCAATAAATTGTATATAGTTATATATACTCATCCTGTTGCTTCTGTTTCTTTAGAGAACCCTGACTAATACAGGGGCCCAAACCACAGAATTTATATGGAGGTCAGAGGACAGTTTGTTGTTTCTTTCTTTACACCATGTGGGTTCCAGGGACTGAATTTAGGTCACCAGGCTTGGCAGCAGGCACTGAGCTACCTCACAGGCTGTTTTCCCGTCCTTCTATTTAAATATTCTCTTTTTTTTCACCTGATGTAAAGGAGATGAAGCAGACATATATACTATGTAAAAGTGATGGTTTGAAGCCAAATTATTTCTGTCCCAAGAGGAAAGAAAAAAGCAAGACAGACAAAAAACTTTCAGTATTTCTATTTTCTAGCCTAGCTACTACCAAGAAGGATGTTTTTGGGTTGAAATTGTTTTTAAAAATCATTTCACATGCAGCTGCATGTAAAAGCAAAAGATGGGGAAGAGCAGCTCCAAAAATAAGACTCTTTTTTACCCTTATCAGAATGGAAAGCAAAAGCTAATCTAAGCTGCTAAAATCTTTTAGGTGCAAGCTTGCCCTTTTCTCTAGACTGATATTTACATGTGGAAAGCATCATTGACTATTAGTAACCTTTCAGAATTTAATTTTAGAAAGTAAGTGAGAAGATACCATATATTATTTGAGATTATTTTGTTAAACAAAATATCAGTATAATTATAAACAAAAATGAGTTGTTGGTTTCAGAGTAAAAAAATATACTTAAGGTCAACAAAATTTATTTTTATATAGACATTTTTAGTGCTATGTATTTTTAAGTGTACTTTAATTCTTCAGAACGCTGAATTTTTATCTTTTAAGCATGAGATACATATAATACAAAAACCAATTCAAACATATAAAAAGGAAAAAAAAAACTGTTCTATTACCCATTCTAATGTATCTCCAATAGATATCCTTGCTTGAGTTGTTCATCATTCTTATAGTATTGTCTTATTCTCTTTCTATGTGCATTTCTGGGGTCTGCCCCTACTTCCAAGTATTCTTTCTGTGCCAAATACCTTTTATCATTTCTTCATAGTTATCACATGTCATGCCATTAAGGTAGATCTGCTAAACGTGTCATTTAGTTTTCTTGTTTCTGTAATGAAACATTCAATGAAAGCAAGTTAAGGAAGGAAGGGCTTCTTTTGGCACATGGTGTTTGGGCATACAGTCCATGGTGTGGGAGATAGGGTGCCAGGTGCAGGAGGCAGCACCCGCAGTCAGGAAGCAGAGAGGAATGAGTGCTTGTTCTCACCCGGATTTCTTGTCTTTTTTTTTTTTTTTTTTTTTTTCCACTTGGACTCATTCTGATGTTCCAGTTCCTTGGATGGTGCTAGCCATATTCAGGGTGAGCCTTCCCTATTCTGTTAAACCTTCCTGGAAGCACCCTCAAAACACACTCAGAAGCATGTCTCCCAGGGGATTCCAAATCCAGTAAAGTGCACTGAATAGTCACCCCAAGATGAAGAGTTTTCATTAAATATTAATTGTTTACTAATTTTAGGACAAATTATTATGTGATTTATTTAATGTTGGCACTCACTTTTCTTATCCTTAAGTGAAAATCACACCTATCTTATAAATCGTAGGAGGGAAGAAGTTCTACACTAACTGCAGAATAACCTGAAAGATCATTGACTAACAGAACCTGTTATTTTTCTCACTTTTTCAGACAAATCTTTAGGTCACAGATAATGCACTATAGATGAGTGGATACAAAGAGTAGACAGAAATAGAACCCAGGAGATAGTGGGTTTCCATTGCACTAAGAACATGTCAGGTGCCAAAAAAGACTTGGGAAAGACATGTTGTAGATATAAAGCACAAATAAACACAAAGGATAAAGATATTTCAGTATCAAGTATTTGATAGTTACATCTTTGACTAAGAATAGTTTATTTTCTTTATGCTATGTCTTCCAAAACTTAACAAGAGATATTTTATGTTTTTGCCTATGATTCTGAGATGGAAATATGAATTTGGATACTGTGATTCTTTGCTCCCAGACAAAAAGTCTGTCTTTTACAATCTCAAGAGTCATTCTAAGTAAATATCTAAATTGATACATCAACAATTCCACAAGTTATTTCATTCTTGTTTATTCTTCTTTTTTACTTCTGTGTTTTTTCACAAGCAAGAAATTTCCAAAGTAAAGTAACATATTAAGGATCCCCAAACCAGTAATTTGGATCCCAGAATCCAGATCTAGTGTTGTCACACAGAAAATAAGGCTAATTATTAGGGCTTTGTTCCCCCATTTACCATATAACATCACAATATCACTTCATATTTGAGATTTCATGGCTAGAAGTATATACAGGAAATAGTTCACATTATCATAAATATCATTTAGTTGGGTGAATATGCACTTTGGAAAACAAATATTCACACAGACTGATAAATTAAAATTTTAAATTTCAATTATTTTTCCCAATTGCGAAGCAGTGAAAACGGACTCATCTTATTGGTCCTCTTAAGGGACTACATCTATGTCTTGATGTTGCTCTTGCACTGTGGCTTCCAGAAAACTCTTAATTTTGACATGGAAAAAAGTAAAAAAAACTAGAACATGGAGATGGCTCAGAGGGTAAAACATTTTTTTGCCCAAATCTGATGACTTGAGTTTGATGAGGGAACCCAAGTGAAAAGCCAGATATGGTGGCTGCCATCTACAATCTCAGCACACATAAGGTGAAGTGAGAGAAAAAGACAGGAGAACTGGCTAGCCTGGACTAGCTGCTCAGGAAGCAGAAACAACAAGAGGGACTTTCCTTTAAAAAGAAGGTGGAAAGTGAGAACCAACTCAAAAACTGTCCTTTGACTTCCAGACATGCACTGTGGCACATACATGTCTACACACACACATAAACATTAAATAATTAAATAATCCGTGGCTTGGATGTTGCTATGTATTCCAGGCTGATCTTGATTTCACGGAAGTCCACCTGTTCCTGGCTCCTGAATGTCAGGATTAGAGGTGTGTGCTAAATGCCCAGCTGCAAATAAATAATTTTTTATAAAGTAAAATTTTGCTAGCTGGGCGTATTGACGCACATCTTTAGTCCTAGGGCTTGAGAGGCAGAGGCAGGCAGATCTTTGTGAGTTCAAGGCCAGCCTGGTTTACAGAGCGAATTCCAGGACAGCCAGGGCCACAGGGAGACCCTGTCTCAAAAAGACAAAAAAGTAAAATAAAATAAAATTTTTCTGATTTAATTTCTGAATAAAAACTAAGAATCTTCACAAATTATAGATGGGGACACTTCCAACCCAATGATGATACCAAGGATAAAAATCATCATAGTTTTTTTTTTTTTTTTTTTTTTTTTTTTTTTGTCTTTTCGAGACAGGATCTCCCTGTAGCACCAGCTGTCCTGGAACTCACTTTGTAGACGAAGCTGGCCTTGAACTCACAAAGATCTGCCTGCCTCTGCCTCCCAAGTGCTAGGATTAAAGGCATGAGCCACCAGGCCTGGCAAAAACCATCATAGATTTTATATCATTAATTGAGTGACTTTAGAAATTTGTGTATTTCAGTTTCAAGATCTCAAAAATTGAAAATTTATCAATAGAATTGGAACAGAGTTTTCCATTTGTATCCCAGAAAGGATACTACCCCACCTCCCACCTACCTCTTTTTGTTTTTTAATTTTATGTTTTGTATGTTCCCACAGGTAAAAATCACCAATCTAAATGCCTGAAAACATACAATTTTGGCTGTGCAGGTGGACTGGGAAATGCCAGCAGAGAGGCTGACCTTTCTGAACATTAAAGAAAGAGGAACCTCAGACTGCCTGAGTCACAGCACTGAAGCATTTCTCTGAATACTATTGGGGTTAATCGATATAATGGGCCCTAAACGAAGTTTACCTTCCAGATATATGAGAAACCTTCCTACCTTTTCTCTTTTATAGGAAAAAGAAAAACTGATGGTAATGAAATCATTCCTATTGTAAATGAGAGCCAATTGTTAAGTGGTAATTTCCTATAAAACAGATATAACTACCTTTTTTGAATTGACTGATAAGCATAGGAACTGTGAAAGGATAATTCTTTATCTAGAGCCAAATTCAATAGTAAAGTCTTATAAGCTTGTAATTAAGCAGAAAGTATATTACTACAGGAAACTGCTGACATCAGCAATGAATTATTCTGCCTAGGACATGTTGGCTAGGGGTTCAACCCCCCCCCCCCAAATTATAAAGGCCTTTTTCCTATAAGTGAGGATATATGCAGAGGAGAAAGGCAGTAAGTCCCTGTTTTGAAGACCTGGTGTGAGCATGAAAAATGTTTATGAGATGTCACTTGCTAGTACAACTGCCTCTGAAATGCCAGAGAGCATTACCTTACCAAAGGCCACTAAAGCAATACACACAAAATATTGGTCTCCCTGAGACATGCAAGACTCCTCTGTCAGTATCAGCTACACCTAACACCTGGAGATACTGTGCAACAGTGCAGCCAAGTATCTGCTATATATCCCAAATCTAATTGGCTATTAGCTCTCTCTTGAGGAATAACTCACAGTGAATGCTACAAGCTTATGTCTCAGTGGATTAGGAGATGTATAAGCCACAATAGAGAACTGTCATCTTTATAGAGAAACACAGTTTGGATTAGCATACCATCCAAGCATCTGTGTCTATTCTCACAGCTTAGCTTGTCATAATGATTAGTACTGCTTAAATGCCTGTACATCCAATTGCCTTGTGCTTTGTTAGTATGACTAAAAAGGTATCACTGGAAAACTGTCACCCATGAAGGGAAACAACCTGAAACAGACTAGAGTCCAAAATGACAACTCCAAAGAAAGTAGACTGTTTCTCTCTCACCACCATTGTTGCCCGCTTTCCCAAGCCCAGGGAACAAATTGGCAGAAGAGGCTGGGGAGAATGTATAGGCTGTGGGGTAGATAGGGGTGAATCATGAGACTACAGAAATAGTCTGGACTCATAATTGATCAACATGCCTGTGCAACAATCTTCTCCAACTGGACTAAGGGAACCTTGGGCTTGTTCAAAGTTTGGACATAGATACTTGCAAAATGAACCAATTACCTAATTATACGGCAAACTGAGCAACATCAATATTATGTGAAAACAACTGTGTTCTTATATTGTAGAATCCCTTAAAATAAACAAATAATAATAATAAAAAAAGAAATTTGTATATTTTAATGTTATATACAATTAAATCAGTATAATCCCAATAATATGAGATTACATTTGACTTTTCTGGGAAAACTGGTAACTCCAATTTAGTATTTAAAACTCTCAGGATCAAAGTGAAGGGAATGTCTAAAATATGGAGTCCGGTAAGTTTCACTGAGGTGTTCTCACACGCTAATGGAAGAACTAAAAGCGGGAGAGATAGAGCCAAATTCACTCTCTTGAGAAGGCCTCAAGAAATAGGTCCATTTCTTTCTTTGCAGTACATGAGTGGA
>VZQC01011147.1:308777-323777 GCA_009823505.1 Rhizomys pruinosus | reverse complement strand
CTCAGTAAGCTTTAACATAAATAAAAGAATGCATGAAATCCAGTAAGGGGGATGGGAAATGGAGTATAAAGATGATTAAGATGCTGTGCATTAAATGCTCCAGTTTTAGATTAAAATAAAAAGAATGCAGGTCACACTCAGGCACACACTTTTAATCTCACCAGTCAGGGAACAGAGATGGATGGATCTCTATGAGATCAAAGCCAGCCTGGTCTCCGTACCAAGTTCCAGACTACTCTTAGGCCAGCCAGCTATGGTATAGGAAGACTCTGTCTCAAGAGAAAGAAAACAAAACCAAACAAGGAACATGGGTTACAGGATTGAACTGATTTGGTTTAAATATGAATGTGGCTGTTCTACTTACTTGCTGTGTGACTTTGAGCCTACTACTCAAGATTGCCAGGCCTCAGCTTCATCATCTGCAAACTGAGTTCAATTCTCCTTCATTCTAAGGTCATCTTAGCCATACAAGAAATTAGTTGCAAAGTATTGCAGATGGAATAAGCATGCAGTAAGTGCTGGGTGTGTGATGGTTAATCTTGATTATCAAGTTAATTGGACTGAGAAACTCCTAGGTCATTAGTGAAGCACGCCTTTGGCCTTTGGATATGTCCTGAAGGTATTTTCAGACATGATTAAGTTATTAGGGCTTTGATCAAATCAATGGTCATCCCACTAATTGATGTAAAATTTGAATAGCTCATTCAGAGGTAGTAGAAAATGTTGAAACCAAGGCCAAGTTGATGGAAAGCAGTTCATGGGGTGGGAGGGGACATTGAAGAGAATATCTTGCTCTGGCCCTTCTTGGCTACCCTGTGCTTCCTGTGTACCCAAAGATAAAGAAACTCCTTTGCCACGTTTCATCTCCCACTGCTGTGAGGGTTTGCTCAAATGTAGGGGTCCAGGCCACCATGGGCTGAACCCAATGAAACCATGAATCAAAATAAACAGCTATTCCCTTTACCTTCTGTCTAAGCTACTTTTCTGTTGCTATGATAAAATTCCCCGATAAAAGTTTCTTAAGGGAGATGAGGTTGAGGCTGGCTTACAGTTCCTGAGAGGATATGGTCCCTCATGGGGAAAGCATGGAGTCAGGAGCATAAGCCTGGCTGCCTGTGTTAGTACTCCAGGATCAAAGAGAACAGGAAGGGGGCTGGGGGCTAGGATAGAATCCTCAAGCACCACCCCCAACCACAGCAACATGCTTCCTCCAAGACTTTACCTCCTGAAGGTCCTGTAACTCTCCAGTTGGAGACAAAATATAGAAATGCGTGTGCCTCTGGGGAGTATTTCAGATTAAAATTACAACACCTTCATTTTATAAAGTTGTTTTTTACATTTATTTTCCTTTGTGCATGTAGAGGATGGGGAAGTGAGGGTGTGTATGCATGTATGTGTCTGTATGCATGTACTATGGCACAAATGTGGAGGTTCATGGGCTAATTGAAGTAGTGGGTTCTCTCCTATCATGTGGCTCCCAGAAATCAAACTCAGGTTACAGGACTTGGTGGCAAGCATCTTTACCCACTGAGCTATCTCCCCCACTTACGCAGTATTTTGTCGCATGAATACAGTGTCTAATAAAGAAAACTAACATCAGAGAAATTGGGTGGTTTCTGTGACTAAGCTTGACCAGGTTGTTTTTAGAATTGGTTTAGGAGAGAAAATTAGAAGGATCTGTAAAAATGGAATACAAAAATCAAAATGCTGTAAGTGGAGGTTACTGGATGATTCTGGAGGAAGATCTAAAGACTAGAGAAGCAATAAGAATGTGAAGTATGTGAACAAGGCCAGGTTCATATGGTTTCAGATAAAAATAAGGAATTTATTGGCAACTGAAATAAGGGATATCTGTGCCATTTTCTGCCAAAACAAATAAACAACAACAAAAAGTAAAGGGACTGGAGAGATGCCTGAGCAGTTAAGAGCACTGACTGTTCTTGCAGAGGAACTGGTTTCAAATCCCAGAACTCACATGACAGGTAACAGCTGTCTGTTATTCCAGTTCCAAGGGATCCCATGCCTTCTTCTGACCTCCGCAGGTATTCCAGGACATGGGCCCACTTATGCTTATGCAGGCAATACACCCATACACCTAAAATAAAAATAATAAATACAATATGTTTAAAAGAAGAAATCGGTGCCCTTAAACAGCCATCAGGTATTTCATACCAAGAAAATCTCTGTAATCAGTGGGACCTTGCCTGTAGAAAACTCAAGAGTATAAATGTATAAAGTCCTTTTAAACATTTCCTTTAAGAAGTAGTTGCCAAAGCGGCATACACAGGGCCACCAGGTAAGTTGTTTCCCCAGGATTCATTTCACTTTACCATTTTATGTGTTCAGAAACTGCCATGGCCATGGTCCAAGAGACCAAGATACTTCTTAAGCTGGTAGCAGAGCTTTGTGCCATCCATTTTATTCTTGTGTTGTGAGCATGCAGAATACAAGATGTTGGATTTCCACCAAAATTTCAAAGGAATGCCTCTAAGGTCAGACAAGATGTAGAAGGGTCAGGACCTCTGTCTCAGCCCCAGAGAGGCCAATTTGTGAAGCCATGAAAGTGAAGCTTAAGTTCTTTTTTACAATTTTATTTTATTTTATTATTTATTTCTGTATGCATATGAATGTACTGTCTGCATACAGGTTTGTGCACCCGTGTCGTGCAATGGCGCCGAGTTCAGAAGAGGGTCTTGGATTCCCCTGGAACTGGAGTTCTCCTGGAATTGGAGTTACAGACGGTTCTTAGCCACCATGTGGGTGCTGGGGATCGAAACCGGGTCCTCTGCAAGAGCTGTCGGCGCTCTTAACTGCTAGGCCATCCCTCCAGCCCGAAGCTTAAGTTCTAATGGAGAACCTTCAGGGTTGGATATGCCCAAATCAGAGCTTTTACAAAGGGAAGTTCCAGGACAGCTGGGGCTACAGTGAGACCCTGTCTCGAAAAAGACCAAAAAAATAAATAAAACAAAGGGAAGCTATAAGCAGCAAGCAGAGTCATTCCAATGCATTGACCAATGCTAGCAAGGCCATAGGAGCTGGTCTGTTAAATTCCCCTGGAGCTCCAAACATGCCACCAGGAGCCCCGGATGCAGCTCATGGGCCTGGAGCTTTTATACATTTGTCTTCTCAAGTTGGCATCTTGTTTGACACTTTTCTTTCCCTGCCTCCTATTTTCTATTCCTCTCTTTTGGAGTGGAAATATTTCCTTTGTGCCATTGTTTACTAGAAATATGAAACCCATTTTTTAATTTCATAACCACTCACAGATGAGTTACTGTGAGTCTCAGAGGTGTTTGACTCTGACATTTGAACAATATTAGAATTGTTGAAACCATGGGGACTCATGGAGCTGGACTGAATATTTTCCCCAGTTACATGAACATGAACCTTTTGGTGCCTGGGGTGAGGGGTGCTGTTGAAGAGAATGTCTTGCCTTCCTTCATTCCTATGTTAATTTCTGTCAGCCTACCATAAAATGAAGTAACTCCTCTGCCACCTTCTCCTGCCACCATGACATTTGCCCAATCCCATGGAGTCCAACAAACCACGGAGAGAGCCTTTTCAAACCATACGTACTTATCCCTTCAAGTTATTTTTCAGGTATTTTGGCCAGTGCTGTGCAAAAGTAACTAACAGAGGTAATATTAGATGTGAAACATAGTTTATTGAGGTCACAGAAATTAGTCATAGAACTTTTCAAAAGCTTATGAGTTCTTGGAATTTGTTATATAACATACTTGATCTTATAGCGCATGGACATCATCTTTGTTGTTAATATTTGTGCTATAAATTAAGGTATGAGGGAAATTTAAAAGCATTGGCACTTGTCAAAATGGAGTATTTTAAACCTAGGTGATTAGATAGAGGCAAGACATAACTTAGAGCATAATCCTGTGTATCTGCCTACAAGAAATCCCCATTGCCTTTAGCCAGGTTAATCAAAATTCCCAGGGCTCCACTTGTAAGCATTAACAAATTACCACCTTGTCTCTTTTGAGGCTGATAGGCAATTTTAGTGATAAAGTTGAAGATTTTCACAGCAAAATTTGAATAACTTTGCATATATTTACACACATAAACAAAGCAACATTTGGCAATTTAGGATTTGTCAGGATAAAACACATTCAATAAATTTATCACCACTAGTTGTTCCAGAGGCAAACACTAATTTTGATGCAATTAATCTAAGCATTCAAAAGATGAATTAATGAATTTTAAGTAACTTACTATGGTTTTCTTCTACTTGTGGAGACCTTATATCCACTCATGTTGAAATATGTTCTTCCCATTTATTTATTTACTTTTAATAAACATTGCTATTAATTCTTTGAGAACTTCGTACAATGCATTTTGCTAACATTTCTCCAAACCCCTCCATCACCCTCCACTTCATAACCTATCCAGCTTCATATTATTCTTTTTAGCCTTTTTTCCCATATTGTGTCTAATATTTATTGCCCAAATACACTTGGGTGTGAACATGCCTTGGATTATAGTCAAGTAGGGGTTATACCCTTGAAGAAAACTGATTCTTCCTGTCCTGGCAGCTGTCATGTAACAATAGCTAAGTGTGGGACATCCTGCCCATCTTCCCTGCTACTTGGTGAGTTTTTTTTTTTTTTTTTTTTTCTGGATTGAACTTGAGTAGCTCTTATATATGCTGTTACAATTGCTGTGATTGCATACATACAACTGCCGTGTTTTCTTGTAGTCCTTCACCACCTCTGGGTCTTACAATCTTTCCAATCCCTCCTTCACAAGGATTCCTGAGCCTTGGGGAGCATGTTATGACATTCGTGTACCTATTGGGCCTGAACACTCATCTCTTTTTCTCTACAGATTGAATAGTTGTAGGTTTGTGTGAAAACTCATTTTACTGCAAGAAGCTTAACTGATGAGGGTTGAGAGATACATCAATCTATTGTTATAATAATAAGTCAATATGAGTCATTTAAATACTATGTTCAGTTAGTAGAATGTTAGTACTAGATACTACCCTAGGTTCTATCATAAATCTAGACCACAAAGCAGTGTCAGTTATAGGTTCTGACTCATTCAGTGGGCCTTAAATACAATCAGAGGGTAATTGGTTACTACCAAGACATTCACCCTACTATTCCACTAGCAGGCACAGTTGACCATGGTAGTTATTATTATAGTTCATGGGGTTCAAAATTAGGTAAGAATGGCAATTACTTTTCTGCTCTGGTAGCACAGTGTCTTCCAACACTATAACAGATATCCAGCAGGAATAAAGGTTCGAGGTCAGGGCCTGTTTGATTTTTATATTTTATGACTGAAGAATTTGTTGTTTTCAGTACTAGGGTCTTACTATTAGGTTCTAGAGGATACCAAAGAACATTAGCAATAGCCTGTAATATTTGTGAGAATATATGAGATCCTATTGGACAACAAAGAGAGGTAACTCATTCCTGGTACTGAGATTTGTATTTTCTCGGATAAGGTGTCTAGTGGGGGTACTGTCCCCCATTCTAGAGTAACTACATTTAAAATATTTGCATGTATTTATGTATTTTAGAAAGCTTATACAGTAGCCTGTTTCTATATTTTTACAAAAGTCATTAGTGGGTGTTCTCCCTCCCCATAGTCCCTTCTGTACCTTGCCCACACACCCACCATTCCATTTAATCTTTCCTATACCATTATTTTCTTTTCATTATTTATGTCACTGTATTCTCTCTCTCTTCCCTTGAAACATCTTTCTTCCTTTAGGTCCTTAAATCAATTCCTAACTTCTATGGATATTCTAAACAAATCGCCATGTCTAAAGATTCAAGTCTAATATTTGCAAACTTGAGTCCTCGAGAAAAGCAGCCAGTGCTCTTAAACAGTGTTATCTCTCCAGCCCCAATTTCATTTCTCTTAATAGTTAAATAATATTCCACGGTATAAATGTATCGCATTTGTCTTATTCATTTAAAGTAGATGGTAATCTAGGGTGTTTCCATTTCCTGGATATTGTGAATAGAGCAGCAATGAATATGGATGAACCAGCATCTTTGTTGTAGGATTTAAAGTCCTTTGTCTATATATGCCCAGGAGTGGTATAGATAGATTTTGTTGTAGATTTATTTCTTGCTTTTTGAGGAAATTTCCTATTGATTTTTGTAGTGGTTATACCAGTTTACCCTCCCAACAGCAGTGAATAAGTGTTCTCTTTTCTGCACATCCACCAGCACTTAATTGTCATTTATTTTCTTGATCTTAGTCATTGTGATATGGATAAGATGAAATTTTTAAAAGTGGATTTCATATGTGTTTCCCCAGTGGATAAGGATGTTGAACATTTAGAAAATGTTTATCTGTCATTTGTATTTTAATATATGAGAAATCTCTGTCAGTTTGATCGCCCATTTTTTAATTGGGTCAGCCGTTTTCAATGATGCTTAGTTTTTTAGTTCCCTGTAAATACTAGATATTAATGCTCTGTCAGATATATAGCTCATAAATATTTTTCCCATTCTGCATGCTGCCTCTTTAATTGAATGACGGTGTCTTTCTGTGCAGAAGGTTTTAGTTTCATGTGGTTCCATTGGTCAATTGTTGGTCTTAATGCTTATTCTATCATGGTCCTGTTCAGGAAGTTCCTTCTTGTAAATACCAGTGTATTCCCTACTTTCTCCTCTATCAGTTTCAGGTTCTCAGGTTTTATGCTGAGGTCTTCGATCCATTTGGAGTTAAGGTTTGTGCATGTTTGGAGATGTGGATCTAATTTATTCTTCTACTTGTAGCTCTCCAGTTTGACCAGCACCATTTGTTGAAGATGCTATCTTTTTCTCCAGTGTGAGTTTTTGCCCATTTTTCAAAAGTACAGTGGATGTAGGTGTGTCAGTTTACACCTGGATCCTCAACTTAATTCCATTGATCAATTTATGACAGTACTATATTGTTTTGATTATATAGCTATGTAGTATAGTTCAAAATCTTGGCTTATCTTACCTCTAGCAGTTCTTTTATTGTTTAGATTGTTTTGGCTATCCTGGATTTTTGTGTTTTCATATTAAATTTAAAAATAAATTTTCAATTTTTGTGAACTGCCTTGGAATTTTGATGGGGATTTCATTAAATCTATAGATTGCATTTGGTATGATGAATAGTGTCAAAATACTGATCCATGAAGATGTGATTTTTTTCCCCCCAGTCTTCTGGTATCTTCTTCAACTACTTTCTTTGATGTCTTAAACTTTTAACTGTATAAGTTTATCACTTCCTTAATTAGATTTATTCTGAGATATTTTATACTTTTCGAGGCTATATTTAATTGGATAGTTTCCTGAATTTGTTCTCAGTATGTTTGTTGTTGGCATATAGAAGACTCCTGACTTTTTTTTTTTTTTTTTTTTTTTTTNAAGACAGGGTCTCCCTGTAGCCCCAGCTGTCCTGGAACTCACTCTGTAGACCAGGCTGGCCTTGAACTCACAAAGATCCACCTGCCTCTGCCTCCCAAGTGCTAGGATTAAAGGCGTGCACCACCACGCCCGGCTGAAGACTCCTGATTTTTGTGTGTTAATTTTGTATCCTACTACTTTGCTGAATGTGTTTTTCAGTTGTAGGAGTTTTCTTGTAGAGTTTTATTTTTTTGGTCTTTTTGAGACAGGGTCTCTCTGTAGCCCCAGCTGATCTGCAACTCACTCTGTAGACCAGGCTGGCCTTGAACTCACAAAGATCTGCCTGCCTCTGCCTCTCAAGTGCTAGGATTAAAGGGGTGCACGACCACACCTGACTCTTTGTAGAGTTTTTAAGACATTTTATGTATAGGGTCCTATCATCTGCAAATAAGAATTTAAGTTTTCAAATCTCTCTTAAATTTTGGGCATGAAAACAAAGAAACAATTATAAATGGACAAATGGAAATCTCACTTTTTCTCAATGCACACATGAGAAACAGGGACATATTGATGGAAGTATTTTTAATAATTTCTCAGGTACCTGATATAGATTACTATATCACTTTCATAAATCGTAGGTTGGGAGATTTATCGGTTATGTTGCCTCTTCTCTCCTTTATAGGGCATTGTATATGTCAGAATAGGCAGTAAATTGTGGGAAAACTTAGTTAAGATGAGTAGCATTCTAAGCCAATGGTACCTCCTTGGCCACACCCATGGGGTGGGTTGTAGTGACAAATGATTTAGGATTTTGCCCTGAGAATTGAGTCATGATGGATATTTAAGCAGATATCTTGGAATAAAATCACTCTCTGCATTTGATCCTCAACCTGCGTACACGTGGTGTGCTTTCCTGTGCGTATTTTCCTCATGGGTGGTCCCAGGATTAAGTGGGCCCCACCACAAATCTCGGGGGCGTCCCCACAGTAGATAGCTCAGAAAAGACATTCTGTGGAAAGGGAAGAGTAGCACTGCATAGCTTTATTAAAGGACTGAATTTAGTAATAAGTTCTGCATGCATTTCAAGCAATTGATTAATAATTATCACATATACGTAGTGTTTATAAAAGAGGCTAAGACGGGGGCTGGAGAGGTGGCCTAGCGGTTAAGAGCGCCGACCGCTCTTACAGAGGACCCGGGTTCGATCCCCAGCACCCACATGGCGGCCGAGAACTGTCTGAAACTCCAGTTCCAGGAGAACTCCAGTTTCAGGGGAATCCAAGACCCTCTTCTGACCTCCGCGGCATTGCACAACACGGGTGCACAAACCTGCATGCAGACAGTACATTGATACACATACAGAAATAAATAAAATAAAAAAAAAGAGGCTAAGTTATCAAGTCAGAGGAGAGTTTAATCAGGGTTAAGAGCCAGTACTGAGGCTGTCTTGAGAGAAGTGAGACTTTTGAAACTTCAGTTACTTATTAAGGAATAACACTCTCGGTACTGTAATCTACTTTAACTGTTCTGAAAAAATAAAGGTAAATTAAGTGGTTATTTTCTAGTCGTGAAAAGAAAAAATCACAGGTCTTGAAACGACTCTGGGTGGTTTTAAGACCTGCTAATGCAGTGTACTGGGGGAGTTCTCTTCAGTGATGGTGAGGCACAAATACAGACACCTCTTTGGCTTGGGGAGACAACAGAAACAGTTTGGAAGATTTTTATTTTTAAGGCTATTAGGTTCTTATTTTTATCTCCAAAACCCAAAACTCTAAATTTCTTTGAATGAAATTGAAGTAGGCCTAAATGCTAAATCATCATCCAACAATGACTTGGTTAGGCAGAATAAAATAAAGCCAACTTGGATAATATAGCCGTTTAGATTCCTGAGTCTAGAAAATAGAATGTAGGCAGTGATCAGTATTTACTCTAAGGTTCTAAGTTTGTGTATATATTGTTAGGTTTCTCTAACACTTCATCGTTCATATTACATAAGTCATAGAATAATATACCTTAGTGGGATAATATGATAGTTCTTTTGCTTTCCTTGTCTTTAGTTATCTTGACACTTGTAAGTGTACCTGACAGTATTTTGTAGAATGCCTGTTGATTTATATTTGTCTGATATTTCCTTGTGCTTATATAGAGTTGTGAACTTTATTTAGTAAGCATAATATCAGATGTGGTTTGAATGTGAAATGTCCCTCTTAGGATTATATGTTTAAACATGTAGGTACTACCTTGTAGCACTCTTTGGTAAAGTTATAACCTTTAGGTTTTGGAGCCTAAAGATGTATAACATTACGATTCAGTGTTGAGAGTTTATAACCTGGCCTACTTCCTGTGCTCGCCCTGGTTCCTAGCCATTAATGCAATGAGAGTAGCCAGGCCTTGTGTTCCTACTACCATGCCTCCCCCCAGGGGTGGAGTGCATCTCATCTGGAACTAGCTGTAAGCAACATAAACCTTGTCTCCCTTAGATTGTTTTTCTCAGGATACTTTCCCACAGGAATGAGAAAGTAAGGAAGATAGCAACTTAGTACATGTCATGGATAAATATTGCAGATGTGTCACATTACTGTAGATGCAATTCTTGATTACTTGATTGAATGCCACTAGTCAATTTTATTTATCGTTCTTTGAAAAAATTCCATGGCTTTTGGAATGTTCATAGATTTATATTTCTACCTCCGAATTTTTCCCATATTGTTCCCTTTGTCTACTCTCCTCTTTCCGGTCTTACTCTCCAGCAACCATTATTCTTTCTAGCCTTATAATCTTGCCTTTTCAGAATGTCATATGCAGAGAATTATATGTCTTGATTCGTGTATTAGAATTCTTTTACTTAAAAATAAATGTTATGGCCAGGCATGATGGCACACACCTTTAATCCCAGCACTTGGGAGGCACAGGCAGGCAGATCTCTGAGTTCAAGGCCAGCCTGGTCTACATAGTGAGCTACAGGCCAGCTGGGACTAAAGGGAGACCCTGTCTCAAAAAGAGCATAAAAATGTTATAATAGATCCATCTATGTAATTACACAAAATTATTTTTTCTTCTTTCTTATTGTTGCATTGTCACTTATTAATGACAATAAATAGTAACTCTGTATTAAAACATGAACTAGAAGTGAGATGGAGTAAATCAAATAGGAAGAGTGAATGTTATACTTTTTCTTGTATATACATCTTTGTGACTATGATTGGTTGATATTTTACATTTGTATTTATTATTTATTTTTATTTTTTATTTTTTGTCTTTTTGATACAGGGTCTCCTTGAAGTCCCAGCTGTCCTGGAACTCAGTTTGTAGACCAAGCTGGCCTTGAACTCCCAGAGATCTGCCTGCCTCTGGCTCCCAAGTGCTGGGATTAAAGGCATGTGTCACCGCACCCAGCCTGTATTTATTATTTTTATTTTATGTGTATGAATGCTTTGCCTATATGTATGTAAGTACCTATAGAAGTCAGAAGAAGATTTCACATCTATTGGAATTGGAGTTTGCAGTTGTTAGCCTCCATGTGGGTGCTAGAAACTGTACACATGTCCTCTGCAAGAGCAGTCAATGGTCTTAACCACTGAGCCATCTCTCTAGCTCCAGACATTTTTAATAATATAAATGCTTTGCTTTAGAAAAATAAGGGGAAGCTGAACAGAGTTTTATGTAAAATTTAAAATGTTTCTTAATCACTATGAGATATCAGCAGAAACTCTTGACTTAATGAAGGTGAAGCTGTATATTTTGTCATTCCTTGGGAGAGGGTAAATGAACATCAATCTCAGTTTACCGGGGATAATTTTTAATTTACTAGACTTACTACTTTCTAGTGAAAGGTTAAGAAAATGACCCACATAAATGGACAAAATAATCAGTAGATCTAAGTATGCTTTATGATGAAAGAAATAGGCAAAAGTTCAATATTACAATGGTTTTTCAAAGCAGAGTGAGATTGTAGTAAAGTTTTTGTTTTATTTTTTTCCTTAAAACTCTTCGTGACTGGTTCTGCTTTTGTGCTAACTGTATTGAAAATCTGAAGAGTATTGTTGAGGAATTTCTTTCAAAACATAGATTGTTGAATATCTTATCAATAGCCCCTCTATTAATATTCTATGATAATATACATTAACTTGATAGATGAGAGAACATTAGAGTCTATCACTGCAGAGATCCATGCACCAAAGACTTTGTAAGTATGTGTTGATGTAATATTGCAGCAATGATCCATGAATTAAATATGCTTCAAATTCAAGTTATTAAAAGTTTAATGTGAGAAATGCAACAACTTTACTGAAAAATGCCAGGTTTACACTATAACCAATTCCTCTACAAACATATTTCCAGTATCTTCCAGTGATGAACATTCTTGCTGAACCTACCCTGATTATTGTTATGTAATTGCATCCAAATTTGAAGTCTCATTTTATATTGACTATATTTGAAGCTCCTTAAGTTTCATATAAGATATCTAAGGAATACTTGCAAATACTGTCCACACAATGTCATTATTTTCTGAATAACAGAAAGTGCTATTTTATCCTTTTTTAAGGATTAGGCATAGTAACAACTCGATGTATTTAAATTGAGAGAAAATTAACTTTTTATTTGGAGTATTACTCAGTGTTCATGATCTTAATGTCATAGCTGACTGGGCTCAAAAAATGCAACAATGGTCCCTGGTTTTTAGTATTCACTCTTTTTATTCCATCATGTTTCTTTTATATATATTAAAATTTTCATGGTACATATTATGCAAGATAATAGTATGAGTTACTTAAATATAATCGAGTTGCTATGTGTTTCAGACTTGACTTACAAATGTTGTTTACTTTGCTGACCACTTACTGGGCATTAGTTGTGAAGAAAAATGGCATTAGTTATTGAGACAGAGCATTGAAGCAAAAGCAAGGAACCAGGGGATCAGGGGAGTTTGAAAGAACAGCGTTCAAGTAGAGTTGCATATCCCATTGGAATGGGGCATGAATTGAAGAGAATAGGTAGAATAGGAGAGAATGAGATGGGATTTAGAAGAAAGGCAAACATACCTGATGATTACCTTTCTGCCAGTAAACCAGGACCTGAGTAATTTTTCCATTAGCATTTACATAGAAGCAGGAAATAAAGAAAATGAGAAAAAAGTAAGCTTGTTATTTGTTAGAAGTTTATAGCCTTTCCCCATCCAAATGTATGTTGCTCAGTGCTCCCCACTGACTCCTGTCTTCTCTGCTTTTCCAGGCAGTCATTTTCTAATCTTTTAGTTTGTAAAATAAAACCACAGAACAAAATAAGAGACAGACAATCTTTCAATTTTTTTTTTTTGGTCTTTTGGAGACAGGGTCTCCCTGTAGCCCCAGGCTGTCCTGGAACTCACTCTGTAGACCAGGCTGGCCTTGAACTCACAAAGATCTGCCTGCCTCTGCCACCCAAGTGCTAGGATTAAAGGCGTGTGCCACCATGCCCGGCTTCAATTGTTTTTTAATTTTAAAAATATTATATTTTCTTATTTGTTTTCCTTTATACTATTTTTTGTTATCATGGAGGCTTTTGTTTCTAGTTTGTTCTATCATCTGTTTAGTCTTACCTTCACTTTGTCTAAGTCATAGTATCCAAGGCATATTTTTATGAGCATTTGGTCATGTATTGCCTGTTCCAGTATCTAACTGTGCCTCTGTGAACCTGTGGCTGTGTTCCGCCTGTGGCTAGTGATTATTCTGCTTTAGGGCTGATGGGACAGGCTGGCTTGGCCTGGTCAGTGCTAAATTCTGTGGAGTGTGTGCATGTGGAATGTGCATGCAGGCAGATAGGACTAGATTCAATTTTGACAAGTAAAGGAATTGGTACTGCTGCAACCACACATTATTGCTATTGTCAGCAGGGGCATGATTTTTTGTCTCCCACAGATAAGGCCCCAGAGAAGGAAAAGGAAGAAGCAAGGGTGGGCTAAAAGAAAAAAAGAAAAAAGGTGAAATAAGTGCTAAAAATTGAACCTAAGAAAAAAATGCTTCTTTCAAATGTTAAGTACTTTCCAGGCACCGTGCAATGCGCTTTTGCATACATTACTAAAATCATTTTTCACAGCAAACCCGTAAGATATACATGAGTGTCTAGGGTATAAAATTCTCAATTTAGGTATCTTTCATAACTGAAGCTTAAAAATTCAGTAACTACCTGAGACAAAATGTGAGCAGAGATGATAGAGAGCATTATAGGATGGACTAGGGAAATCTCGACAATGATAATAGGAGACAGTCACTAATGAAGTTGACAGAACAAAGATACTGGAAAAGATGGGGCATATGTAAACTATGCAAAATAAGTGCTTGAAACATATAGTCTTAATGCTGGGCTATCTATGGGTTTAAGCACATAGCCAAGCTAAAATGGCTTATCTACCTGTATATTGCTTGCTGAATAAAAAGCCTAAATTTCCCCTGGCTTAACTAAACAGTAGATAGATTTCTAATCTTTTTTTTTTTTTTCTTAGAGATTTTACTTTAGAAAATTGTAATTAAAAGCTCTTTCTCTGTCCCTTTGAGATGTAAATCTTCTTCTAGTCTCTGGCAAGTTTTATAACCCAAGAAGACTTTTCTCAAAGACCTGAGAATCATGCCCTTGAAATGTAAACCATTAAGGAAGATAGAGTCCCTGTCTCCCAGTACCAGCCTGAGGATCCCCTAGGGGGCTAACTTTTTCACCAAGTCCTCAGTGCTTTTCTTCTGCTCACCCCTGAAGGTAAAATTCTTTCAATTTAATTCAAGTGGAGCTGGTTACCATCTTTTTCTCCACAGCAACAAACTTAAATAAAGCATTCCTTGTAGACTTCTTGTTTAGTTTCATCAGAGAGAGTTTTCTCTGACATAGCTAACATTGAGTGTTCACATATAAGACTGAATACACAGCATTTCCATCAATCAAAACAAAAACTAAATACTTCGAAGTAATATTCTTTTGTTCAAATAAACTTTGAGCCAGTAAATATTTTGATATTTCAAATTAATTTTTATGTTTTCTTAGCATGTTAAATTTCAATGGGAGGAAAGGAAGCAGCATTCACTGTGCAAAGCATTCTCTTAAATGGATTTGAAATGCATTTCAAAAAGAAAATACCATAAGATGAAGTTTTATGTACACACAGACGCACAGACACAGAAACATGCACACACATGCACACTGTGTAAACAAGCTTTGAACTTCACTATACTAAATGCAGAGAGGTTTTAGTGATTATTTTCTTATATGTTTGATAGAAAGTTGTTAAGAAAATTCAGTTCATTACCTTTCTGTAAAATGTATCTAACATCTGTTTATATCTTGCAGTATTGACCAAACTATAATTTTGCCTAGTTAGAAAAATAAATTGTCATGATGGATGATCTTTTTGATGTGAGTCTGTATGCGGTTTGCAAGTATTTTGTTGAGAACTTTTGCATCTGTGTTCATTAGTGAGATGGGTCTATAGTCCTCCTTTTTGGTTGTATCTTTGCCTGGTTTTGGCATTAGAGTAATGCTGTCTTCAGAAAAGGAATTCGAGAGCTTTTCCTCTGCTAGCACCCTTCTGAACAGTTTGAGTAATAATGGTTGTAAATCTTTTTGAAATGTTTTATAGAATTCTGCCATGAAATCATCTGAGCCTGTTTTTTGTTTTTTTTTTTTT
>VZQC01011147.1:209591-308456 GCA_009823505.1 Rhizomys pruinosus | reverse complement strand
TTTTTTTTTTTTGGTTAAGTGGGTTAGAGATCTGTCTATCTTGTTTATTCTCTCAAAGAACAAACTTTTGGATTCATTGATTTTTTTTGAATTGTTTTCTTTGTTTCTATTTCATTGATTTCTAAACTGAAACTGATTTTTGTTATTTCTTCCTGTCTGTTGTGTTTAGCGTTCATTTGCTGTTGTCTCTCAAGTGTTTTTAGTTGCAGTATTAGAAGATCATTCACTTGTGTTCTTTCTGTTTTTCTAATGTAGACGCCCAGGGCTATAAACTTCCCTCTTAGTACTGCGTTTAAAGAATCCCATAGGATTGGTTGTGTTGTATGATCATTGTCATTCAGTTCCAGGAATAAATGGGAATACAAAAACCAAACTGTTGTGGATATTTTAAGTATGTTTATTATAAATATACTGTTTCATACTGTTTTGGCGGGCAGGACAGCAAAGTCTTTAAGTTAGTTGTCTAGAGATCAAACATTGAATCTATTTTTCAATAATTTTTATCTCAACTCTTATGTCTGTGTATGGCTGTTTCAGTTTAACTTATTTTGTTAAAGAAAGCATACCATTCTTGTTCACACACTCAACTCATTCTTCTTATATCTTTGATTTTCATGAAATACTTACTGAAGTGTTTTAATTTTATTCCATTATTGCATGTATTAAAGCCTGGTTTTACATGCTTATTTCTGCTGTCTGACTGTCACTTGTTTGCTCTGCACTTTGTGTGACATTTCCTGTGTACTTAGCACTAGTATGTCCTCTTCCATGGTTGTTCAAAATGCTTTGAGTCACCTAAGCTGCTTTTACATTTTTATATGAAATATGTGTACATGCTATATTATAGTTATATAATATATTCTTATGGATATCTGCTGATATTTTCTTAATATTATAATCGATATAAATACATTAATATGAACCATGTCCAAATATTGGACACTTCTTTTTAAAATTTTATTTATTTTTATATGTGTATGAATGTACTGTCTGCAAGTAGGTTTGTGCACCTGTGTCATGCAATGCCATGGAGGTCAGAAAAGAGTGTTGGATTTCCCTAGAACTGGAGTTAAAGATGGTTCTCAGCTGCCATGTGGGTGCTGGGGATCGAACCCGGGTCCTCTGCAAGAGCAGTTGGTGCTCTTAACCACTAGGCCATCTCCCCAGCCCCTGGACACTTCTTATTAATGCATATTATGAGTCATAAGCTATTCTAAGCACATTGAAAATATTGACTGATATATTTATCATAGCAATTGTATAAGGTACAATTATTATCTGTGTTTTACAAGGGAGGAAACCAACATGCAGTGAACTGAAGTAACTTACCCAAAGTTACCCAGTCAATGGAGATGCTGTATGTTAATACATAGGCTCTGGGTCCAAGTTCATTCTTCAACCTATGTTATACTGCTTTTTTTAAAAAAATATTTATTTCTGTATGTGTATGAATGTACTGTCTGCATGCAAGTTTGTGCACCCGTGTCGTGCAATGCCATGGAGGTCAGAAGAGGGTCTCGGATTCCCCTGGAACTGGAGTTCTCCTGGAATTGGAGTTTCAGACGGTTCTCGGCCGCCATGTGGGTGCTGGGGATCAAACCTGGGTCCTCTGTAAGAGCAGTCAGTGCTCTTAACCGCTAGGCTATCTCTCCAGCCCCCATTATACTGCTTTTTAATATTCATCTAAATTAAATTTTAGTAGATAAGAATGGAAAAAGTACTTTGAGACAATCTTTTGAACGTCTTTTCAATAACAAAAAAAAAGTGCCAGCCCAAGGTTAAATTTTAGTCGTGTGACTGTCCTTGTGGAAATGTGTGTGTGTGTGTGTGTGTGTGTGTGTGTGTGTGTGTATGTGTTTGTGTGGGTATGTGTTTGTGTTTGTGTGTGTGCCTGTGTGAATGTAGTGATCTTTAAACAAGATTATGGTTCTAGCTGGGTATTTTGTGATAGTCCCTATTATCAGAAATTCATGACATTCCTTCATACTTTCCTGAATTTATTTATTTTCCTTGTTAAAATGACATTAGAGAACCTATTTTCTTTGTTAAAACACGGAATTAGAGAAGCAACACTTTAGCAATACACAATATTACTAACTTTCTGCCGGAATGTTTATATAATAAGCATTGCTTTATGATACTGATTCGCTATCACAGTCTTTTGAAGCATTTTTTTGTGTGAAATCAAGCCTTGTAACAGAAACAGAGGTATGGTTTGCTTTTCTAGTTATTCATGTACAAGATACAGGTGAATCAGAGCTGGAGAGATGGCCTAGCAGTTAAGAGCACTGACCGCTCTTACAGAGGGCCCGGGTTTGATCCCCAGCACCCACATGGCGGCCAAGAACTGTCTGAAACTCCAGTTCCAGGAGAACTCCAGTTCCAGGGCAATCCGACACCCTTTTCTGACCTCTGCGGCATTGCTTGACACAGTGCACAAACTTGCATGCAGACAGTACATTGATGCACATACAGAAATAAATAAATGCTGGGCGTGGTGGCGCACACCTTTAATCCTAGCACTTGGGAGGCAGAGGCACGTGGATCTCTGTGAGTTCGAGGCCAGCCTGGTCTACAGAGTGAGTTCCAGGACAGCCAGAGCTACAGGGAGACCCTGTCTCAAAAAGACCAAAAAAAAAAAAATTTACAGGTGAATCAAGTTCAAAGTGCTAAGAAAGGGTTTGAATAGAATTTCACAAACAAAAATATAGGAAACTATGCAGAAAATTGAACATTATTGGTTACCATGTTAGTTATCAATTTACAGCTCTTCATATTCAAATTTGCATATTTAGTTCAAACTCTGAGAGTATCTACTTCCTTTATGGACTTCTCCTTTGACAAAATCTTTCAGTAGAGGTTGCTGAACCTAAGTTGGAAGGATGTACTATAGGGACTGACTTCAGCCACCTACCTGCTGTGCACACCTCCACACAGAGCTTGGACTCACAGCCTTTTTTCTTTGTGTGTTTTTTTCTTTGTTTTTGTTTCCTACTTTTTTATTTGTCTTTTCTATTCCAGCCTATTCTTTTTTATAATGCTTTTATACATGTTTTGTGTAATTCAGACATCACTTTTCAGATCAATTTAGGGAAATGCCACTTTCCCTTCCCCCCAACACACCCCAGATCATGCATTCTGCCATAACTTTTCTGCATCTTTCTCTGTCTTTTTTATGTTTAGGATAATTGGGAAAATTCACATTTGCCCCACATTTTATATTATTCTAAAATATGGAGACATACTTTCCACTCATATAGAGTAATTACAGAGTCTGAAAAAAAGTGGTGAATCTGTTCTAGAGCCCTTTGAGAGATTTACATTATAACAACATAGTTGCTTTCAGATAAACAGAAATATAATAATGTTGTTCAGCTTGCCTTTCAATTGGGCATTTGGTATTAGCATCCACAAATGAGAGAAACCATTTGCCCTTTGTTTTTCTGGGACTGTGTTACTTCACTTAGCATAATGACTTCAAGTTCCATCTGATGTCATCTTTCTTTACTGCTGAATAGTACTCCAATTTGTTGATTTACCACATTTTTGTCATCCACTTTAGGTATTGTTTTGGCAGAAGCACTTAGAAAGTCAGAAAGCAACCTCCAAGCCAGGGCCCCTGCTGATCTCTTACTTGCCTGTGAAAACCTGCCTGGCACCAACTATCTTTGATGCTTTGGGCAAAGCATTGTTTCATTCCTGTAGTGATCTGGAGTATATAACCTGAAATCCTGCTTGTCCCAACCCCCAATTGTGTATGTCCCAACCTCCACTGTATAAAACTCTGGATTACAGCAATAAACTGAGTTATTTCTCTTGTGGAATTGCTCACATGTCTAGTCTCTGGGGTCTGTCTATTATTCTCTTCTCTCTCTCTCTCTCTCTCTCTCTCTCTCTCTCTCTCTCTCTCTCTCCTATTCTATCAGGCCTCACTTCTAAATCTTACTCCTCCCTACCAGGGGTTAGACCCAGGTTCTATGAGCCCTGGTCCGGGGGCGGGGGAAGAATACCTTATGGAAGGCTGCACACATGTGATAAATTCCCTGCTACAACTGGTGCCACAATGTGGAACACAACCACAATGTGGAGCACAGCCACAATGTGGAGCACAGCCACAATGTGGAGCACAGCCACAACATGGAGCACAACCACAATGTGGAGCACACCGTTTCATATGACAAGAAAAAAAAGTAAGGTTTATGATTTTCAGGTTGTATTTGAAACTCCACTCCTCTCCTGAGCGAAGCAGGTTTATGGGCAGTGCACATGTTGGACTCAGCCAAATCCCACCCTCTCCCAAGTAGGGGCATCATTTTTGGCTCAGGCTGTCTCTCATCCTCAAAGTCTCTTTTGAGTGAGACAAAAGTTCTGGAGGATTCAGTGTAAGGAAGTAAGCCACCCCTGAAAGATAAAGAACTTCAGGGTAGCAGCCAGGTTTTGACACATCCTCATGATTTTTCTCATCTTTATCTTTTCTTCTAACCTTTAACTTTGGTTCTCACAGGCTCAAGAAAATCATTAACCTAATTGGGTTCCTGCCTGCTGAGACAGGCAGCTGCAAAAGCTTTCTGCCTGTAGGCTCTTTCTATTTAATATTATTTCTCTCCCTTTCCATCATAAATAAATCTGTGAGCACATGCTACGTCATGAAAGAGAAATGTGGCATGGGCTGCCTGCCCCTGGGCTGAGGCTTGTGTTCTTAAAAGGACCATTTCCTCCCACATACCAGGAGACTACAAACCCCAGAATTCTTTGAGCCCATTGCAGCCATGGTAACTTCCTTTTTTTTTAAACATTCCAAGTCAGTAGACAACAATTCCTAGAATGCTTCAGCCCTGTCACCTGGTGGAGAAAAACTTCAAATGATTTGATTGTGTTCTTTCCAAATAGGTCTCCAAAAAACACGCAGAGAAAATGTACCTTCAAACCTTACTGTGCTTTTACTTATGGTATTCATTCAAAATTGAGTTTAATTGTACTGTTCCTTGCATATCAATTTTTATCTCAAGATAATATTTTTATAATATGGCCATTCAAAATCTGTTAAGTTAAATTCCACTGCAAGCATGCTTATTAAGTTATTAAATTTCTAAATCTAATACATGGGTACCCCAAAACATCTTTAAATAAAATGTGCACAATTAATCAATTAATTAAGAAGACCTAGGCAATTTTAAGTCAATTAATTAAAAGGATCCTAGATAATTCTAAAGTCCATTAATTAAAAAGGTCCTAGACAATTTTGGAGTCTTTCAGATTTGTTTTCACTTTTTAAAATTTCCGGACCACGTGGTTTGTAATCTGCCGCCTAAATCATGTTTGTCTTTAAGTGCTTTTTAAATCAATCTAAAATAACACCATGTTTCTATCTAAACATCCTAAAAGCAAAATAGGCAGATGTATGGAGATTTTCAGGCCAGCTCGGTCTGACAAAAGGATTTAACACTAATAAAATATTCTTTAGCAACTATTGATCATTTTAAAAACTCAGTTAAAAATACTCTAAACTTTTGGTTAAATTAACTTGTTTTAATTTTACTGCTTACATAAATTTAGTGTTTAAATTCAGTAATGGCTAACTCTACAACTAAGATTAACCTTTTTTCCAGTTTTCGTGTTGTAATTCTGATGCTTACATAAATTAGTGTTTAAATGAAGTAAAGGCTAACTCTAGAACCAAGATTGACCTTTTTTTCTCCCTGACTCAGATCTGTTTGTAAATTTAAACAGCTAATAAATTAATTAATTTATTAAGGGTAAATATAAATTTACACATATGATAGTTCAAAATGTTATTTTTTTTTAAATTTTATTTATTTCTGTATGTGTATGAATGTGCTGTCTGCATGCAACTCTGTGCACCCGTGTCGTGCAATGCCGCGGAGGTCAGAGAGGGTCTCGGATTCCCCCGGAACTGGAGTTCTCCTGGAATTGGAGTTTCAGACGGTTCTCAGCCGCCATGTGGGTGCTGGGGATCGAACCCGGGTCCTCTGCAAGAGCGGTCGGTGCTCTTAACCGCTAGGCTATCTCTCAAAATGTTATTGAGCATGTACTGTCATCTGCTAGTTATGATCTGCCAACACCCAATAAGGATGTGTAAAACCCATCATATAACATTTATATATTAAAGTAATGTATATAGGAGTTGTAATATATGAAGGTTAAAATTATATACATAAAATTTATTTATTCAGGATCAAGTCTTAATCAAATAACTTTAAGATCACAGTGTATGTTTCATCAAGTTTTATCTAACTTATTTTTACTTTTATCCAAAATTTATTCACACATATAATGATAAGCTAAATTACTTATGCTGTTTAAAAATTGGTCTAATACTAGGTCTTTCATTCCTTGTCGTCCTCTTCTGCTGTTCTGGAAAGAAACAGTCCAATGCTATGGAGTACAAGAAAACTGATGCTCCACAGCCAGATGTAAAGGAGGAAGAAGTGAAGGAAGAGGAAAAGAACAAGGGAGATGAAGAGGAAGAAGGTGAAGAAAAACTTGAAGAGAAACAGAAAAGTGATGGTGAAGAAGATGGTGGCAGCATCAGCCAAGATGAGGAAGATAAAAAGCCGAAAGCAGAGGAGGATGAAATTTTGAACAGATCACCAAGAAACAGAAAGCCACGAAGAGAGTGAAACAGTCCTAAGAACTTGATCTGTGATTTTCCTCTCCCTCCCCTTCCCCTGCAAGTGAGTCCTCGGAGAGGACTTGGTATACCTTAGGTTGAAACTCAGAAAACCTCAAGACATCACCATCTACAGGTTCCAGTTGAACACTAGTCTGTGCAATTTAAACATCTAGCAGTAAATAATTGCAGTTGTAACATAAAGGACCTGTTTCTGTAGAAGAGAAAACATTTAACATAATGGTTGTGAAATGTAACATAAAGCAACTAACTTGTAAAAAGAAATTGGTCTAATACTATCAACATAAATTTATTGGAACTACACTTAAATTTATTGGAACTACAAGTTGTTATTACTCTTACTCCTAGGGCAAAAATATATTTCATTCTTAGAAGAACTTTAATTAGCCTTCATCTGTTTATCTATTAAAATCACAAACAAGGTATTTTCTATAAATACCCACAGTAACATAAAAGAATGGTATTTCTAATCACCTGAGTGATACCAATAGTACAACCTTGGATAATAATTAGTGTTTACTTAAGTGCCTATGCTTTAACTATTTATATTCCATCAGTAAATTGCTGAAAACACTCCACTGGAAGGCCTAAACTCTTGCTCAGACCAAGGCCGCCTGCTGAGCTCCTGCAATCTTCTCCAGGCCCACAGTCCTCTGCCCTCCAGTAAAGACTTGGAGCCTGAGCCGAGCTCCCAAAACCCTGCTGGGAAAAGGCTGAGACAGACTACAAGGCTCTAGGTGCTAACTTCAACAACAAAGAATGGATTGCTCTGCTTCTCACCCACCCTTCCCCGCTTCCTCTTCAAAGCCTAGGAGCTGCATGCTAAAGAAAAAACCTGGGCCAGAGAGATAGCCTAGCGGTTAAGAGCACCGATGCTCTTGCAGAGGACCCGGGTTCGATCCCCAGCACCCACATGGCGGCTAAGAACCATCTGTAACTCCAATTCCAGGAGAACTCCAGTTCCAGGGGAATCCGAAACCCTCTTCTGACCTCTGCGGCATTGCACAACACGGGTGCACAGACCTGCATGCAGACAGTACATTCGTACACATACAAAAATAAATAATAATAATAATAAAAAAGAAAAAACCTGCCAGAGGCCAAAAGGATAGTTGTGGACTCTCATATATTGGACTTTACACCATTAATATAATTACAAATACAGGTCTTTCCAACAAAACTTAGGACTTTGAGGGGTACAATTAAAATAAGCATCTATGTATGTTAAGAGGGATATCTAATAATACCTGTATGTCTTGAGGGAGAAAAAGATGTTACTTTTAGAAGGAAAATGTCTTTCACTTGTCTATATCTGGAAGGAAAAATGTTGTCTTTATATATTGGAAGAAAAATGTTATCTTTATATATGGGTTCTTGGCAAAGCCCTATTGCCTGCCACCAACCCAACTCCCTCTAGGCCACCTAAATAATCTATTTTTTAAAGACTAATCTCCATCTTAGGATGTCAGCTTCCTGGTTTGTCAAAAGCCAACTTGGGGTTACAGCTCAGAGTGTCCTAGTCCAATATCAAGCCACCCCTAAAAAGCCATCCCTTTCTCATCTGGAGAAGGATGGCAACTCTGCTCCATTTTAATAAACTAGAGGGAGAGCTGTAGGTCTGAGACTTATCTGCCTGGAAGCCTGGACCAGCAATTATTGTCCTGGGGGACTCCTTGGGGGTGAGGATATGCAGTATTCCTGCTTACCCTGGGACAAAGCCCCAGAACCCGAGGTCTTCCTCTTTGATATATGGAGCATAAGTCACACTTCCAGCTTACTATACACATACCCAAATTCTGTTACCCCCCCAGTAGGAGCCACATTGGCTCACACTTCCCAGAGTATCCCCAAAAGAAAAAAATTAATAACACTATGCGACAACAGAGCTTATTTTAATAAAAGAAATGGGAGGAGATGTAGGGATTCTTTTGGCAGAAGCACTTAGAGAGTTAGCAAGCAACATTCAAGCCTGGGCCCCTGCTGATCTCTTAATTGCCTGTGAAAACCTGCCTGGCACGAACTGTCTTTAATGCTTTAAGTAAAGCATTTTCACATTCCTGTAGTGATCTGGAGTATATAGCCTGAAATCCTGCTTGTCCCAACCCCCAATTCTATATGCCCCAACCCCCCATAGGTTCTGTATAAAATCCCTGGATTACAACAATAAACCCAATTATTTCCCTCATGGAATTGCTACCAGGTCCTGTCTCTTCTTTATTCTCTCTCACTTTCTCTCTCTCTCCTATTCTATTGGGCCTCACTTCCAAATCCTCCCCCTCCCTATCAGGGCTTAGACCTGGGTTCTATGAGCCCTGGTATGGGGGGAAGAACACATTGTGGAAGGCTGCACACATGTAATAAATTCCCTGTTACAATCCACTCATCTGTTGAGGGGCATTCGGTTTGGTTCCAGCTCTTCTCTGTTGTTTTTTTCTTTTTTCTTTTTTTTTTTTTTCCAGCTCTTCTCTGTTGTAAGGAGAGCTGCAATAAGCATTGATGCACATGTTTCTTTTCAGTACGATGTGTCTTTTGGGTATACACCCAGGAGTGGTATGGCTGGGTCATGTTGTAGGCTCATTTTGAGTCTTTTAAGGGTTCTTCACAATGCTTTCTACAGTAATTGTACTAGTTTATATTCCTATCAGCAGTGGATGAGTTTTCCCTTTTCCCCACAACCTCTCCAGCATTTGGTGTCTTGTTTTTTTGATCTTAGCCAGTCTTATAGGAGTGACATGATATCTTATAGTGGTTTTAATTTGCATTTCCTTAATTATTTATGATGTTGAACACTTTTTAAGATGTCTTTTAAGGGTTCTCCACAGTGTTTTCCATAATGGTTGTACAAGTTTACATTCCTACCAGCAGTGGATTAGTGTCCCCCTTTCCCCACATCCTCTCCAGCATTTGGTGTCTTTTGTTTTCTTGATCTTAGCCAGTCATATCTGAATGAGATGATATATTCCTCACTGGCAAAGTCTGTTCAGCTCTTTACTCCATCTTTTGAGTAGGTAATTTGTGTTCTTCTTTGTTTTTTTCAGTAGTCTTTATATTCTCAACGTTAATGCTCTGTCAGATGTATCACTTGTGAAGATTTCCTCCCACTCTGTGGGTCTTCTCTTCACTTTCTTGACTATTTCCTTCACTGTAAAGAAGGTTTTGAGTTTGATGAGGTCCCATTTGTAGACTGTTGACCTTATTTACTGCACAGCTGCTGTCTGATTTAGAAAGTCTTTTCCTATACCTATGTTTTGTAGGTTGTTGCCAACCTTTTCTTTTATCACCTTCAGGGTTTTGGCTTTCATGTTAAGATCTTTCTTTCACTTGAAGATACAAAACTTGACCTCATGCAGTTTCAGCCACCTCATATTTGACAAAGGGGCAAAAAAAACTTCATTGGAGGAAAGATAGCATATTCAGCAAATGGTGTTGGCAAAACTGGATCACCATGTGCATAAGAACAGAATTAAACCACTACCTCTCTGTACAAAAATCAACACCAGCATATTCTTAAAATAACTTTCTGGTGAAGACTGGCAACAGGCAAAGGAATGGCCCAAGTAATTTCTCCTGAGGTTTCCGCTTGGTATCTAGATTCCCTTCACTTACAGCAGGTTTACCCTGCTGCTATGCTCTCTATGCCCAAGGTGTACCTTCCCACACATGGAGGACCCTCCTGTCTTGGGATGTCAGTGTCACGATAGCTGATGACTTCCACTCCACTATACTTGAGAACTATTGCATGCCAACCACTGTTGCAGATCAGTATTATTTACCCTGGACAATCCAAAGGGGTTTTCCACTATTCAGACATTTCCCAACAATATCTGAAATCCAGACATGGGGAGACATCCCCCTTCCAAGTTGTGTTTCCAGATGTGCCTTCTCTGAGGCCCAGGATGACATAAAGAGTTTGTGCAAATATTTTTTATTATTATAGTTTAGAACTTATTTATATTATACTTCTGTAGTTAAACCTGTGATGTTGTTTGCATCACCCCTTTATATTCACACTAATATACTCATTAGACAAAAAAAAAAAAAAACCCCAAATCACAAGGCAGTACAGAAGAAATGCATTTTTCCTAGTTTGTCTTCCATTGCTGTGACAAAACACTCTGACCAAAACCAACTTGGGGAGGAAAGGGTTTATTCAGCTTACATCTCCTGTGTCTCAGTTCATCACTCAGGGAGCCCAAGGCAGGAACTCAGGGCAGGAACCTGGAGGCAGGAGTTGAAGCACAGGCCATGGAGGAATGCTGTTCACTGGCTTGCTCTCCTGGCTCATGCCCAGCCCTCCTTCTTATACAGTACACAACAACCTGCCCAGGGTGGCACCACTCTTGTGAGCTGGGCCCCCCCACACTGCTCGACTATCAAGACAATACTCCACAGATGTGGCCACAGGCCAATCCAATGGAGCCAATTCCCTA
The DNA here is from genome assembly GCA_009823505.1 of Rhizomys pruinosus. Lineage (NCBI taxonomy): Eukaryota > Metazoa > Chordata > Mammalia > Rodentia > Spalacidae > Rhizomys > Rhizomys pruinosus. The sequence continues at coordinate 297,374 of VZQC01011147.1, read as the reverse complement.
ATTGAAGCTCCCACAACTCAGGTTGTCAAGTGGACACTAAAGCTATCCAGCACAATTGACCCCTTGTCAACTTGACACACAAAACACATCACTATTAAACCACCACCTTTCCAGTTCTTATCCCCAAAGTATGATGTTAACATTAATCACAACCTAAGACAGTACAACCTTAAAAGCCCCACAGCTTAAAATGTCCAAACACTAAAAAGTTCACAGTCCATTAAAAGTCTCTTAACTGTGGGCTGCTGTAAAATCCAAAACAAGTACTGTCTTATTTCAAAGGGAAGAATCAGGCACTCTCAAAACCTAAGTGCTGCAAAGTAGCTCAAGGCTGGACACCTGAAATTCACTCACAATCTTCTGGGCTCCAAAGGGTCTCGGCAGCTCCCTTTCTCTGACTCTGCTGTCCGTGGCACACACAGCTCATCTCAAAGGCCCAGACTGACTCCATTTCACACTTGCTGCTGCTCTTGGTGGTTATCCCATGGTCCCAGCATCTCCAAAAAGCTGGGGTCACCACTGAAACTGAGGCGGCACCTTCACCAATGATCTCTTCTGACCTCTCCTGGTGCAAACCTCAGCTTCTCTCCATGACCCCTGCAATCCTGGGGTCTTTACTGCAACCTAGGTGCACTTCCACCAATGGTCTTTCCTGACCTCTCACAGTGCCAAGCCTCGGCTGCTCTCTGTGACCCCCTCAAATTTCAACACCAGAACCATATAGGAGACTCTTACACTGGCTTGACATGGAGGCTCAGGCCCCTTCTGGAACACAGCTTCTGTGTGCTGACCCTGAAGAAATTCTTCCCAGAAGATTTCACCACAGTAATGCTGGTCTCTTGTTACTTACAGCTGATTTTTCAGCCTCAGCTAACCAGCGTCAATTGTCCCAATACAACAAAGATTTTTTACTTCAGGTTCTGGTCTCTTGTTACTTACAGCTGATTTTTCAGCCCCAGCTGACCAGAACCCACAGATTACACAGTCCTGATGATCTCTGCTCCCCTTTGAAACTAGAAATTTCACAAGCCAGGCCTCAATCTTCTACAACTCCTTCAGCAAAAACTGTTCCAAGTTCCACAGCCATGATCTTTAAGCATTCAGTGATTTCCCAGTCCAAAGTTTCAAAACTCTTCCACACTCCTTCCCCCAAACACCAAGAACAGGTCTGTCACAGCAATAATCCACTCTCTGGTACCAATTTCGGGTTCTAGCCTGTCTTCATTGCTGTGACAAAAACATCGGAATGACAACAACTTGGGGAGGGAAAGGGTTTATTCAGCTTACACTCCTGGGTTACAGTTCATCACTCAGAGCCCAAGGCAGGTAACTCAGGGCAGGAACCTGGACGCAGGCGTTGAAAGCACAGGCCATGGAGGATGCTGTTCACTGGCTTGCTCTCCTGGCTCATGCCCAGCCCCCCCCCCTCCTTCTTATACAGTATACAAAAACCTGCCCAGAGTGACCTCTTGGGGGCTGGGCCCTCTCACACTGCTTGACAATCAGACCATACTCCACAGATTTGGCCACAGGCCCAATCCAATGGAGGCCAATTCCAATTAAGGCTCCCACCAATCCCGTGTGTCAGCTGACACTAAAGTCTATCAAGCACAGCATTGAAACCACATATTCAGTTTGTATTGTTTTTTTTTCTATACACAGATATACACAGTTAAATGTGATGGGGAGGTAGCATTCATTGTGACAACATAGAATATGTCTTACAGTTTCTCATAAAATTGAATACATAACTATTCCATGGCTCACTAATTCCACTTTTGTTTGGTCTTTTTGAGACAGGGTCTTCACTCGTACCTCTGGCGCGTCCAGGAACTCACTTTGTAAATCTGGCTGGCTTTGAACTCACAGAGATCCACCTGGGCCTCTGCCCCCCAAGTGCTAATTCTACTCTTAAAGCAATGTGCACAGCATTGTGCACAAAAGATATGTGCACAGCAAGGCTAATATAATGCTGGGAATTATAATAGTTCAAAAGTATGAATTTGATAGAAAATATACCTCATCTAAAATTCTAACTAGAATCGTGGCCTACTGATGAATATATCTCAATAAAATTTTTTGAATTAAAGGGTTTAAGTGAGACACATTCTAACAATCTGTTTTATTTAGGAATTATTATATATATATATATATATATATATATATATATATATATAATCACCATTTTCTTGTTTCTTAAAACTCTTTAAATCATTTTGCCCTGCTATGATACTGGAGTTCCAGTTATATTTGGATTTTGAACCCATGAGCCTCACATAAAATACAAGCATTTTTGCATTGCTAAAGTCCAAGGAATCTTGACAGGTTTGGACTTACTATCAAGCACTTCTCTTTACTTTCACTACTTCATGGTCTTGGAGACAAACAGCAAGTATGTGATGGAGGTGCATATACAATTCAGAGGTTATTTTTCTAAAATTTTGTTTCAGTATTTTTTTCTTTTCATAGGAAAACAGAAACAATACAAAATGACAATAATAAAACAAAGCAATGAGAACAAAACAAGGGGGGGGATTTCCATTTCTTATTCTGGTGAAATAAAGAATCAATCTGTGGGGCTTGGTATGTACTTCTCTATTTTCTCTTTCTTTCTTTCTTTCTTTCTTTCTTTCTTTCTTTCTTTCTTTCTTCCTTCCTTCCTTCCTTTCTTTCTTTCTTTCTTTCTTTCTTTCTTTCTTTCTTTCTTTCTTTCTTTCTTTTTTCTTTTCCTGATCCTTCGGAGCTACCATAAGGATATGTGTTTACTGGCTAGTCCAGGAAGTCTTGAGTTCTCAGCTTAGAAAGGGTATGGCTAATTTAGATGGTCTCATCCCTTAACTGCCTAATCAAGATCTAGGCAGGGGACCAGGAGAAGAACAGTAAAAAATTTCAATGTCCAACTTAAAAGTCCATTAGTATTGCTTGACCAGGGGTTTTAAAGCATCCATTTAGTAGGCTTCTCCTCCTTTCATTTGTTCATGATATCTGGACTCAGAATCTGCTTTTCAGGCTTTTTAAATAGTCAGAATATGAGTTTCCACTTAGTTGCTAGAAAGAAAGAGGATATTTTTTATTGAGTATTAATTAACAACAACAGTGGACTTGTCCTTGGCTGCAGGTGACCCTACTCTGTTAATCAAGACCAGGATCAAATGTATTTATGCCTGTTTAATATTATTTCATATAACTTTATGCCCAATATGTGGAGGTACAATTTTTCAGGATTTAAAAGAAATATATTGACTATTTATCTTTTGGTTATACTTTTTTTGGGTGCTTAAGTCCACACAATTAGCCCAGATTAACTAAACTTTGTTTTCTTAAGGTCATTTGAGGTTCTGGTCTTCAGGGGACACTTGCTTTTCTGAGGGGATGGGGAGCACCTGGCTCCTTCTGGCCATTCTTAACCAGTTCTGTCTACTGAGGACAAGGTCTTGATAGACCAGGCTTCCCCTTTGGAGCACAAGGTGTCTTTACAGTACATTGAGCTTCTTCTTTATAGACACTAGCTTTTTTGGACACTGGGTAGGCTTCTGTTGGTGGATCTCCAAGACCTCCCTCCACAGGAAGCCTGGTTACTCACAACTGCAGAACATTTTAAGAGATGTCCCCATACAAAATCCCCTGGAACCAATTGATCTGAGAGGGCAAGGAGCAAAATTGTCCCTTAAATCCCTTGGCTGAATTGGTATGCCCCTTAGCTATGGATATTAAGCATACTAAAAAGTTAAGTTACACCAATCTGGTACTTTTAATTATGGTATCATATTTAGATAAAATCTGAAGAAAAGCCCAAGAAGCTTTGCATAAACATTGACTGGAAGAAACTTAACACCATTGGATAAGCAGACAAAGCCTATAAGAGAAATTTAAACACTTTTAAGCATACCTTAAATATAAACATTTTACTACAAACATAAGTATTTTCTTTACTTTCCCAAACCTCATATCCTGGTTTATAGTTTTTCAATAATAGGAAACATACCTGTTGACCAGAATTAAGGTGAAAAAATTTACCAAGTCCTTCAAACTGTCTCCTTCTGGGGTCCATGCTGCTAGTTCAGGGAAGTAAACCTAGCTTTTTTTGAGTCAAGTTATCTTGAAATGCACAGAACAGATATCAAATTTAACACTTGCATAATTGATGGAGACCAGAAAAATATCTTTCAGTAGCCAAAGGTAGCCTATTGTTTTCAATGCCCCTTTATTCCAAATCTATAACTGGAATTCCAGTACAAGCCAGGCATGGACCAAAAACCTCCCACAACCCAATGTGATTATAGTCCCATTTAAACCATTAGTAAACTGGCTTTAATATTTACACCATTCCATGCTAGAAACTTTTAACCACTTCAATCCAGTACAAGCATCTTATTTTCTACTAAACTTTGCAGTATTTATGCCCATCCAGACAAACACATCACCACAAAATAAAAACCTTAAAGTGACCCTACAATCCCAGGGCCAGCTCTGGCCAACCAAATCTTTCCTGATATTCAGAAATGCACCACATAGGCTCAAAGATGTTCCACCGAGTGCTCAAATAACCCACACATAAAACACAACCAAAGGGCTTGAATTCTATTTTATCTAGCATTAGCATAGTGACTCCTCTTTCTTTCTTAGTGCCATTTACTTGTATTATTTTTTACTCTCCTTTCACCTTAGGATAATATCTATCTTTAGAAGTAAGGTAAACTTCTTGGAGATAAGAAAAAAAAAGATGGGTTTTGTTTCTTAATCCATTTTACTACTCTCTGTCTCTTAATTGGAGAATTCATTCCATTGATATTTAAAACTCTTATTGAGAGAATTAAATTGCTTCCAATAATTTTGATTTCTAGTACATTATTACCCTAGGTTTTTATTTCAATAATGGTTGTATCATTTGTTTTCTGGTATTGATTGCTTGTCGTCATGCCTGCCCTCTGCTCTTTGTATTGCTTGGAGTATTCTCTGCAGGTATGGCTTACTGGAAAGTAATTCTTTAAACTTATTTATATCCTGGAACATTTTCCTTTCTCCTCTTATTATAATACACATTTTTGTTGGATAAAGTACTCTGGGTTGGCATCTATAGTCTTTTAGAACCAGGAATATATAGGTTCTTCTGACTTTCCTCATCTGCATTGAGAAACCAGCTGCAATTCTGATAGGTTTTCCTCTGTATACAACTTGTTGCTTTTTTTTCAAATTTTTTTATTGTTATTAGACTTTTTCCATAAGTCATACATCATTTCTCAATCGAATCTAGAGTCCCTTCCCTTTCCATGCCCCCCACCCCAACTGAGTCCCTGCACTCTGTCATGTCCTGCATCTTTTTCTGAGTCTTTCCAGAGATTTTTTTTCAGTTCTTTTGTTGTTGTTCTCTCCAATTTGTACAGCTACAGTATATATACATACACACACATAACACTTGAATTGGAGGATTTTTGCCCTAAAAGATGTCATGTTTTCCTTAAAGAACTGCTCAAAGGTTCCTCCTTGGCAATCCCAAGCAACCATCAATCCTGCACTTTTGCTCCACATTGGGGTCTTTCCTTCCCATGGTCCCCCAAATGAAGTCCAGTAAGCATGTCTTCATCCCCCTGTACTGGCCTCCATGATACAGCCCAGGTAGTCCAACAATAGCTGTCTATATTCTGAAATCTCCTTATCTGTTTAGTCCACAAGCTAAGTATCTGAGTAGTCCCCATCTGGCATTGAAGCTTTGGAGGATTCTTGGAGATACATGAGTCATCAGTCCATATTGGAAGGTTACAAAGCTGTGTCTCATGTCTTTGAGGAGTGCCAAAACAGGTGTGTCAGCCCAGAGGAATCTGGGAACTGGGAGCTGAGGTTCAAACACAGAGGCCGTGGGCAACTTCTGCCTGAGCAGCTAGGGTGGAGCATGTGTGGACTTGTTGCCTTTCTTTTGCAGCTCTCAGTATATTTTCTTTGCTTAGAACATCTAGTATTTTTACTATGATATGGCGTGGAGAATTTCTACTCTGTTTCTGACTGCTTGGTTCTGTATGCTTCTAATATTTGTATAGGTATTATTTGCTTTTATTTGGGAACATTTCCTCTAAAATTCTCTCGAAGACCTGGGCCATATCACCATCCTGTGAGTCTTCTTCCTCTTCTATCCCTATAATATTCTTAGGTTTGCTCTTTTCATAGTATCCCATAGTTCCTGGTTATTCCATTCTTGGTTTATTTTTATTTTTTAAAACCCTTTTTTTTTATTGAGCACATTTCCTACAATATTTCTTAATCAAATTTAGACTCATTCCCCCATCCAGAGCTCATGGATTCTGTCATACACAAGTCCTGGCTTGCATCTTTTTCTCAGTCTTTTATAACCTTTTTGGTGCACAGGTTTACTGTTTTGTTCAGTTCTTTGAATAGGTTTTTCTCTCTTTTTTTGTTACCAATTTATTTTATATTATTCCAAAATATGGATTTATACATTCCACACATAAATCGAAGTTACAAAATCTGAAAATAAACTATAGGTTAATTCCAAAGCACATTTAGAGATTTACATTTTAACAGTAGAGTTGCATGCATGTAAAAAGAAGTATAACTTTACATTCTCTCTTTTTTCTAGAATATGAATATTAGTATTCCTATATGATAGAACACATCATAGGATTACATAAGGATAAATTATGAATGGTTGTAACATGTATCAATAAAAAGAGAAATATTATTTTACAAAATATTTTTAACTGTTAAATATAATCATTTTTTTAACAAAAGATGTCATATTTTCCCCAAGGAAGTGCTTGAAGATTCCTCCTTGGCAAACCCAAACAAACATCAATCATGCCCCTGTGCTCCACACTGGGGTCCCTCCCCCACATGGTCACCCAAATGAGGTTCAGCAAGCATGTGTCCTGTCTTGATCTTCCTACACTGGCCTCCATTACACAGCATGGGTAGTCAAACAACAACAATCTACTATCTGAAGAGGCTGAAATCCCAGTAGCCACTCAGTCCATACACGGGACATCTCCATAGTCCCCATCTGGCATTGAAGGTTTGAAGGATTCGCAAGTTTTATATCAGAAATACAATTTCTCAGACCTTATTGATTATTTATTTCTGGTTATACTTTCCTTTTGGGATGCTTAAGGCCACACAGTCAGCCCAGATTAATCAAGGTTTCTGTTTTCTCAAGGTCAGTTGAGGATCTGGTCCTCAAGGGTCACTCTTTATTTTTTTGGGGGGGAGGGGTAACCCCTCACTCCTTTTGGTTTTTCAACCACCAGTTCTATCCACTCGAGGACACAGTTAGGTCTTACTGGACCAGGCTTCTCTCTTTGAAGCATGAGCAGACTTTCCTCTTTATAGGGTGGACACTGGCTGGAGTCCCATCAGTGGATCTCTAAGACCTCCCCACACAGGGAAGACTCGTGACTCACATTTGCAGGACATTTCAGGAGATGTCCCCATGCATATTGCTCTGAAACTTAGTTGACATCTGAGGGCAAGGAACAAAGTTATCCCTTAGGTCCCTCAGCCAAATTGGTATGGGCATTAAGTATGATCGTTAAGCATCCAGAAAGGCTAAGTTACACCAGCCTGATACATCACACCTATACTAAAATTGTATCTTCTGGAAAACAAGCTGTTATTTCCATATCATATTTCTTGATTCACCTTTTTCCATTTTAACTTCATGTTACACTGTAATATGTATACATGTCCACCATCATATACCAAAAATCCGTAGTCTGAAAATAAGTGGTAGGTTAGTTTTAAGACCTGTCTAGGGATGCACACTTGTGTTCAGATCATGGGGAATATAGTACTAATGTTGCTCAATTTGCTTTAGAACTAGGTACTTGGTGCTATCATCCACAGACGAGGGATACCATTCATCTTTTGTTTTTCTGGGACTGTGTTACTTCACTCAACATAATATCTTCTAGTTCCATCCATTTACCTGCAAATTTCATGATATCATCTTTCTTTACCGCTGCATAGAATTCCATTGTGTAGACGTACCACATTTTCTCTATCCACTCATCGGTTGAGGGACACTTGGGTTAGTTTCAGCTGTCCACTATTGTGAAGAGAGCTGCTGTAAACATGAGTGTGCATGCATCTTTGCGGTAGGATGCATCTTGTGGGTATTTACCCAGAAGTGGTATGGCTGGGTCAGGTGGTAGGCTCATTTCGAGTCTTTCAAGAGTTCTTCACTGCCTTCCATAATGGTTGTATGAGTTTGCATTCCCACCAGCAGTGGATGAGTGTTCCACTTTCCCCACAACCTCTCCAGCATTTGGAATCATTCGTTTCCCTGATCCTAGACAGCCTTATTGGAGTGAGATGATATCTTAAAGTGGTTTTGATCTGCATTTCCTTAATTATTAGCCACGTTGAACACCTTTTAAGATGTTTCTCTGCCATCTCTATTTCCCCACTTGTGAAGTCTCTGTTCAAGCCCTTTACTCCATCTTTTGATTGAGTCATTTGTTTTCTTACTTGTTTGTTTTTTGAGTAGTTTATATATTCTGTAAATTAGTGCTCTGTCAGATGTCTCATCAGTGAAGGTTTTTTCCCACTCTGTGGGTTTTCTCTTCACATCCCTGATTATTTCTGTTGCTGTACAGAAGGTTTTGAGTTTTATAAGTTCCCACTTGACAATTGTCGGCCTTTCCTGTGCAGCTGCTGTCTGATTTAGAAAGTCTTTTCCTATGCCTATGTCTTGTAGGTTGCTGCCAACTTTTTCTTCTATCACCTTCAGAGTTTTGGATTTCACATTGAGGTCTTTGATCCATTTGGAGTTGATTTTTGTACAGGGTGAGAGGTAGGGGTTTAACTTTATTCTTCTACAAGTGGTGATCCAGTTTTGCCAACACCATTTGCTGTAGATAGTGTCTTTCTTCCATTGAGGATTTTTGGCCCCCTTGTCAAATATGAGGTGGCTGAAATTGTATGTGCTCAAATTTGGATCTTCAGTTTTGTTCCATTGGTGTATGGATCTGTTGTTATGCCAGTAGTAGGCTGTTTTTATGACTATAGCCCTGTAGTATCATTTAAAGTCTGGTATAGAATGACAGAAACATTCCCTTTAAAGGTAGGGACTCGGCAAGGCTGCCCCCTGTCACCACTCCTCTTCAATATAGTGCTTGAAACACTTGCTAGAGCAATAAGGCAAGAAAAGGAAATTAAAGGAGTACTAATTGGAAAAGAGGAAGTCAAACTATCCCTATTTGCTGATGATATGATTGTTTACTTAAGAGATGCAAAAAACTCCACCAGAAAACTCCTAGAAACGATTAACAGCTTCAGCAAAGTGGCAGGATACAAAATTAACCTTAGAAAATCAATGGCCTTTCTTTACACCAAGAACAAGCAACTGGAGAAAGAATTCAAAGAGACCTTCCCACTCACAATAGCCTCAAAAACAATAAGATACCTAGGAACAAACCTAACCAAAGACACCAAAGACCTCTACAACAAAAATTTTAAACCCTTAAAGAAAGAAATTGAAGAAGACCTCAGAAGATGGAAAAACCTCCCATGCTCATGGATTGGGAAAATTAACATTGTAAAAATGTCCATTTTACCAAAACTCTTGTATAGATTTAATGCAATCCCAATCAAAATCCCCAAGAGTTTCTTCACAGGCTTGGAAACAAAAGTTCTTAAATTCATTTGGAGAAACAAAAGACCCCGAATAGCCAAATCAATCCTGAGTGAAAAGAGCTACACAGGAGGGATCTCTATACCAGATTTTAAACTATACTACAGGGCTATAGTCATAAAAACAGCCTGGTACTGGCACAAAAACAGACCTGTTGACCAATGGAACAAAACCGAAGATCCAAATCTGAGCACATACAATTTCAGCCATCTCATATTTGACAAGGGGGCCAAGAAACCACAATGGAGAAAAGACAGCATCTTCAGCAAGTGGTGTTGGCAAAACTGGATCACCACTTGTAGAAGAATGAAATTAAACCCCTACCTCTCACCCTGTACAAAAGTCAACTCCAGATGGATTAAAGACCTCAACGTGAAACCCCAAACTCTGAAGGTGATAGAAGAAAAAGTTGGCAGCAGACTACAAGACATAGGCGTAGGAAAAGACTTCCTAAATCAGACAGCAGCTGCACAAGAATTAAGGTCGACAATTGACAAATGGGACCTCATCAAACTCAAAAGCTTCTGTACATCAAAAGAAACAATCAAGGAAGTGAAGAGAAATCCCACAGAGTGGGAGGAAACCTTCACTGCAGATACATCTGACAAAGCATTGATTTCCAGAATATATAAACTACTCAAAAAACAAAGAAAAAAGAAAACAAACGACCCTCTCAATAGATGGAGCAAAGAACTGAACAGAGACTTCACAAGCGAGGAATTAGAGATGTCTGAGAAACACCTTAAGAAGTGCTCAACATCACTAATCATTAAGGAAATGCAAATCAAAACCACTTTAAGATATCATCTTACTCCAATAAGACTGGCTAGGATCAAGAAAACAAATGATACCAAGTGCTGGAGAGGTTGTGGGGAAAGGGGAACACTCATCCACTGCTGGTGGGAATGTAAACTCGTACAGCCACTATGGAAAGCAGTGTGGAGAACCCTTGGAAGACTTGGAATGAACTTGCCACCCGACCCAGCCATACCACTCCTGGGCATGTACCCTCAAGACTCACCCCACCACAGAGATACATGCACGGCCATGTTTATTTCAGCTCTCTTCACAATAGCAAGGAGCTGGAACCAACCCAAATGCCCCTCAACTGATGAGTGGATAGAGAAAATGTGGTACATCTACACAATGGAGTTCTATGCAGCAGTAAAGAAAGACGACATCATGAGCTTTGCAGGAAAATGGCTGGAGCTAGAGGACATCATGCTGAGTGAAGTAACACAGTCCCAGAAAAACAAACGACGAATGGTATCCCTCATCTGTGGATGCTAGTGCCAATTACCCAGTTGTAAGTATTTCTTGTCTAGGGCCCCCTGAGCTTTTGTACAAAGCAGTTTGGCGTAATGCATTTTGGAAACAACAACAACAACAACAACAACAACAACAACAGAAAAGACTGCATCAAAGAACTGACTGAAACAGTGAACTTCTGCTCAAAACAGTCAACTTCCCCATGGACAATATTGAGAAAGACTAAGAGATGAAAAGCATGTTTGGCAGAAAGCATGAGCTCTGGTGGGGTGGGGGAATGGGCGGGAACACGGGCCTAGATTTGTTAAAAATAAAAAAAAAATAAAGTCTGGTATAGAGATACCCCCTGTATTGCTCTTTTCACTCAGGGTTGCTTTGGCTATTTGGGTTTTTTTGTTTGTCCATATGAATTAAAGGATTTTTTTCCCCAAGCATGCGAAGAAAGTCTTGGGGATTTTAATTGGGATTGCATTAAATCTGTATATTAATTTGGGTAGAATGGACATTTTTACTATATTAATTTTTCCAATCCATGAGCATGGGAGGTCTTTCCATCTTCTGATGTCATTTTCAATCTCCTTCTTTAGCGTTTTATAATTTTTGTTGGTGAGATCTTTGGTGTCTTTGGTTAGGTTTGTTTCTAGGTATTTTATTATTTTTGAAGCTATTGTGATTGGGAAGGTCTCCTTGTAGTCCTTCTTTAGTTGCTTGCTGTTGGTGTAAAGAAAGGCTACAGGGGCTGGAGAGATGGCTTGGTGCTTAAGAGTGCCGACCAGTCTTGCAGAAGACCCAGGTTTGATCCCCAGTACCCACATGGTGGCTAAGAACCATCTTTGATTCAAGTTCCAGGGGAATCCGACGCCCTCTTCTGACCTTCGTGGCCTTGCATGACACGGGTGCACAAACCTACATGCAGACTGTACATTCATACACAAAAATAAAAATTTTAAAAAAGAAGGTCTAGGTTATTTTTGTATCCTGACACATTACTGAAACTCCTATTCGTTTCTAGGAGTTTTCTGGTTGAGTTTTTAGTATCCCTCAGATAAACTATCCTATCATCTGCAAAGAGGGATAGTTTGACTTCCTCCTTTCCAATTAGTACTCCTTTAATTTCCTTCTTTTGCCTTATTGCCCTAACAAGTGTTTCAAGCACTATTGAAGAGGAGTGGTGATGGGGGAAGCCTTGCCAAGTTCCTACCTTTAAGGGGAATCCTTCTAACTTTTCTCCATTTAGGATGATGGGTTGGCTGTGGGTTTCTTGTATATAGCTTTGATTATTTTGAGGAATGATCCTTCCAATTCCCTCTAGGACTTTAAGCATGAAAGACTGTTGGATTTTGTCAAAGGCCTTCTCTGCATCAATTGAGATGATTGTGTGGTTTTTGTCCCTCAGACTATTTATGTGTTTTATGATATTAATTGATTTATGTATGTTGAACCATCCCTGCATCTCTGGTATGAATCCAACTTGATAATGATGGATGATCTTTTTGATGTGGATCTGTATGCAATTTGCAAGTATTTTGTTGAGAATTTTTGCATCTCTGTTCATTAATGAGATGGGTCTATAGCTTTCTTTTATGCTTGCATCTTTGCCTGGTTTTGGTATTAGAGTGATGCTAAATTCATAGAAGGAGTTTGGGAGAATTCCCTCTGTTTGTGTCCTTTTGAACAGGTTGAGTAGCAGTGGTTGTAAGACCTCTTTAAATGTTTTATAGAATTATGCCGTAAAACCATCTGGACCAGGGCTTTTATTTGTTGGTAGGTTTTTAATTACATCTTCAATTTCCTCAAATATTTTAAATTTATTTAAGCTGTCAATCTCTTCTTGGTTTAGCTTTGGTGATTCCCAGGATTTCAACTATTCATCCATTTCACTTAGGTTTTCAAATTTAGTAGAGTATAGGTTTTTGAAGTATTCCTGTATGATTGTCTGTTGTGATGTTTCATATTTCATCACCAATTCTATTGATTTGGAGTTGCTCTTTCTTTCTTTTGGTTAACTGGGCCAGAAGTCTATATATCTTGTTTATTCTCTCCAAGAACTAACTTTTGGATTCATTGACTTTTTGTATTTTTTCTTTGTTTCTATTTCATTGATTTCTGCTCTGATTTTTATCATTTCTTCCTGTTTGTTGCATTTAGGGTTCCTTTGTTGTTGTCTTTGGAAGGTTTTTTTTTTAGCTGCAGAGCTAACTCATTTATTTGTGCCCTCTCTGTTTTTTAATGTAGGCACGCAGGGCTATAAACTTCCCTCTTAGGACTGCTTTTAAGTTGTCCCATATGTTTTGTTGTGTTGTACTCTTCTTGTCATTTAGTTTCAGGAATGATTTTATTTCTTTCTTTATTTCTTCCTTGACCCATTCATTGTTCAGGAGTGTGTTGTTTAGTCTCCATGTGCTCCTGTGGGTAGTAGGGCTTCTACTGGTGTTGATATTGAGCTTTATTGTATTATTGTCTGATAGAATGCATGAGATTATTTCAATTATTTTGTATTTGTTGAGTTTTTTTTTTTTTCTGTGTCCTAGTATGTGGTCAATTTTGGAGAATGTTCCGTGGGGTGCTGAGTAGAAAGTGTATTCTCTGGTGCTTGGGTGGAATATTAGGTAGGTATCTGTGAGTTCCATTTACTGTATTGTATTGTTCAGTCCAGATGTCTTTCTGTTTATTCTTTGTCTGGTTGATCTGTTCAAGGGGCTCAGTGGGGTACTGAAGTTCCCTACTATGAGTGTGTTAGGGTTGATCTGTGCTTTGAGGTCCTGCAGAGTTGTGTTTATAAAGATTGGTGCACCTGAGTTTGGTGCAGTTATATTCATGATTCTGAAGTCTTCATGGTTAATTTTCCCTTTAATGAGGATGTAATGGCCCTCTTTGTCTCTTGTGATTGCTTCTACTTTGAAGTCTATTTCATCTGATATTAAAATAGCAACTCCTGCTTTCTTTTTCATACTATTTGTTTGGAATATTTTTTCCATCCTTTTACTTTCAGTTGGCACCTATCCTTGAGGGTGAGATGGGTTTCTTGTAGACAGCATATAGATGGATTCTGTTTCCTAATCCATTCTCCCAGTCTATGCCTTTTGATTGGGGAGTTTAGTCCATTAATATTTAAGGTAATAATTGAGAGATGTGTGTTGCTTCCTTTCCCCTTATCCTCCATTTACATTTTGATCTAGGTTTCTACTTTTGCAGTTGTACTTTTAATGATTTCCCTTTCCAGGTGCCTGGGGATATCTGCTCCTCTCCTCTGCCCTTTGAATTGCCTCAAGTATTCTCTGAAGGTTTGGCTTTACAGACATGTATTCTTTCATCTTGGTTGTGTCATGGAAGATTTTTCTCTTTTCTTCAACTAGAATTGACATTTTTGCTGAGTATAGTAACTTGGGCTGGCATTTGTAGTCATTTAGCACCGGGAATGCTTTGGTCCATGTTCTTCTTGCTTTCATAGTTTGCACTGAGAAATCAGCTATAATTCTAATAAGTTTTCCCTTATATGTAACTTGCTGTTTTTCTTTTGTGGCTTTTAGAATTTTGTCTTTTTTGGGGTGTCTAATGTTTTAACTATGATATGGTGTGGGGAGTTTCTTTTCTGATCTTGTCTATTTGGTGTTCTATGTGCTTCTCGTATTTGTATGGATTTGTCTTTTTTTAGTTTGGGGAAATTTTCTTCTATTATTCTGTTGAAGATCTGATCAATTCTATTCTCTTGGGATTCTTCTCCTTCTTCTATCCCTATGATGTGGAGGTTTGATCTTTTCATAGTGTCCCACATTTCCTGGTTGTTCCATTCTTGTGTATTTTTTAAAATTTTCATAGTCTTTACTTGAGCTTTTTAGTTGTTCTGTGTTATCTTCCAGGTCTGATATTCTTTTCTGCCTCCTCCATTCTACTTCTGAGGCTTTTTCCCACTCTTTCCTCTTGATTGGATGAGTGTTTGACTTCCTTTTTTATTTCATCTTGTGTTTTCTTTACTACTTTCACTGCCTTTTGGAGGTTTTCAATCCTTTTTTGTAGCTCTTTGCTTCACTGGTTAGTTTCCTTTTTCATTTCATTGTGGGATCTTTTCAATGTCTCCATTCCCTTCCGGAGTTTATCATTTTCTCCCCCTAGATATTTCCGGAGTTTGTCATTTTCTCCTTTTAGTTCTTTCCAAAGATTATCATTCTTTCCCTCCAGGTCTTTTCTGTGTTTTTCATTTTCTCCCCTTAGTTCCATGATTTCTTTGAATATATCTGTGATTATTTTACAATTTGTATCCTGTACTACGTCCAGGGAGGTCTCCTTGTGGGAATCCTCCATAGGTTCCATAGACTTTAGTGTGGAATTATTCTGAGCTTTTCCCATATTGTTATTTCTTTGTGTTCTTGTCATGTGTATTTCTTTTATCCTGTATTCTGATGCCTCTTCACCTTCACCGTGTTGAAGGATCACTTTCTCTGATTCCTTCTCTTTATTTATGGGTTGTTGGCTTGTGTATATTTCAGGCTTTCAACTTTGGTTATATATTGGGAAGTATAGCTCACTCTTCCCTTTCTATTCTGCAAGCACTGAGTAGGTAACAGCCGTTATGACACTCTCTTAGCCTTGTGCTCCCTGCGCTGCTGCCAGCCAGATCCTCTAAATTGGTTGTAGGGCTTAAGGAACACTCCCTCTGGAATTCCAGTGGGGGGGAATGGGAATACGGACTGCCTGCTTAGCCTGTGCCCCTGTACCCTGCAGCTCAGCTGGTCTGGGCCAGGCCACTGCTGTGTGCCTGGAGGGCCTAGTATCTCCTTCCTACAATCTCCTACCAGACTTGGCACAGTCCCTGCCTCTCAGCTGGTGTGTGCCGGGTCCCTGTTGTGTGCCTGTAGGGCCTAGCTTCTCCATTCATGGTTTTTGTTTTTTTAATTTCATAATCTTTACTTGATTTTTCCAATTCTTCCATATTGTCTTCCAATCTTGATATTCTATTTTCTACTTCATCCATTCTATTATTAAGAGTTTCTCCTATCCTTTCCAAGTTGTTTGTGGAATGTTGCATTTCTGTTTTTCATTTCAACCAGAATTTTCTTCAATATTTCTATATCCTTCTTAATTTCATTCTGAAATTTGTCATTCTTTCAATTTATCCCTGTCTTCTTTTTGATCCCAGACTTCCTTATTTTTAAGCTCCTTAAATTCCCACAACTCCTTAATTTCTATAATCATATTCATAATTGTTCTTTTGAGATTTGTATCCTGGGTTACATTCAAGGTGTCTTCATTAGAGGGTACTTGAATAGGGATATTAGTGTTTGGTGCAGATCTACCTGAGTCTTTGTTTTGTTGACCTTTAGGTATTTGGGTAGCCTCTGTTGGGAGTGGTTCCAATGCGAAGCCTAGGTGCTTACTGAGCTGACACTGATGTTGGTTATACTCTTCAGGTGTTTGTTGACTTCCTAGTTGATGCACAGTTCTGAATACTCTAGGCTCCAAAAATCTCAACTTTATCCTAGTACTGTACAGACCAACACCCCTCACTCAACCAGCAAATAGTTTGCCCAATGGACAGCCGCACAACATCCGAGGCAGCCCTAACTCCCTAGGCCTGGGAAACTGCACCCCGAGGGACCCAGGCACTCCTGGTCTGGTGGGTTGGAAGGTCACAATGTTTCCCCTGCAATGTTGCCAGAGTTCCCCACATCCAAGTGGGGTGAGCCCCAATCACCCAATGTACTCACGGAACCACAGGACACCACTCTTTTTTTTTTTTAATTTTTTTTTTATTATTATTTTTCTTTGCATGTGTATGAATGTACTGTCTGCATGCAGGTCTGTGCACCCATGTCGTGCAATGCCGCGGAGGTCAGAAGAGGGTATCGGATTCCCCTGGAGCTGGAGTTCTCCTGGAATTGGAGTTACAGACGGTTCTCAGCCGCCATGTGGGTGCTGGGGATCGAACCCGGGTCCTCTGCAAGAGCGTCAGTGCTCTTACCCGCTAGGCCATCTCTCCAGCCCCAGGACACCACTCTTAATCTACTAGCCAATCCTCCAGGACCAGGCGCCAAGGTCTGTACCTGGGTTCAGTAGGCAAAAGGCTCAGCCAACAAGGGGCTTTCCCTGTTGACTCCTGACACATTTGGGTGCTCTCTGTAGCATCAAATTGTAGTCCCTAAGGATCCAAATGCCCTTGGATCACTTCCTAAGCTTCCCAAATCTCTTGGGGGCCCCTAATTCCTCCTCCCCAGCTTTGCCCATAGCTTCTCAGAATGCACCCACTGCCTTGGAAGTCGCGATCTTGGAAAAGCCATACTTATAGTCTTTAATAGGGCTTTGCCAACTTTAAGCAATGATACCTAGAACTTTGTCATGTGGCTTTTCCTTCTATCCACGTGCATCTTTATTGGGTTATAAACTTATTTTTTATCCACCATCCAGAGACTATTGGACATTGTAGTGGATGAGAAAAGTAAGTGGTGATAGTGTCTGTTATTTAGATACTAAATGGCTTTTGAAATACCCAGATAAGGGCAGGGCCCTCACCAAATAAATAATGTTTACTTCATTCAAAGTAACCAGAAATAACATTATATATGAACAGTTTGACACAGCTATTTAATCTTTAACTTAAAAATGTAAGTTGTAGAGCTTTCCAAACAGGAAATTGATCTTTTTTTATAGATGACGAGTATCAGCAGCTACTGCAGCCCAGTAGATGTGAGGTCCTGCATTCCCAGTGAGGGATCACTGATGAGGGGCCCTGACTCAGATGAAACCAACTGTACAGGTCAAGCAAGATTTCATGTTATAAATGGCTACTGAAGAAAGAACAGTATTTT
The DNA here is from genome assembly GCA_009823505.1 of Rhizomys pruinosus. Taxonomy (NCBI): domain Eukaryota; kingdom Metazoa; phylum Chordata; class Mammalia; order Rodentia; family Spalacidae; genus Rhizomys; species Rhizomys pruinosus. The sequence continues at coordinate 279,662 of VZQC01011147.1, read as the reverse complement.
CCCATTTATACCTCCAAAGTAATATTATTCACCTTCCAATATGTTTACCTTCCAAATGGCCAAAGAAAATACTTAAAATAAGTAAAGCATTGGCGACACTGTACATATATACATATTAAAGTATCTGACTCAAGTAATAGGAATATTGCAAAAAACCTTCTATATAAACTATTTAGGGCCTTGCATTAGATTAAAAATTCCTTTATAGGTAAATTAAAATTTTCAATTTAATATTCTATGCATTTATTTAATAAGCCATGAAGTCATGATAGCTCAACTCTCACTCAAAGACCTCAAAATGTATTTAAAACACAAATCAGAAAAATAGATGGATGCTTACTAGGACTCACCAGGTTTTTATTACAGACAACTCGGACTCACCAGGTTTTTATTACAGACAACAAGAACTCAGAAGAGTGAGCTTAGCTACCTCTGGGAGAGTTTCCCATAACCGATTAGTTCTATACTGAGATTTGCAGTCATTATAGATTAGGTCAAGGAGGCAGGAAATGACCAATAGTGAAGGTAATTGTGAAAAATGTCTGAATAAATAAAAGTGATGAAAACATGCTGAAATGACAGACAATGAAGAAATTCAATGTATTATTCCCCCAGAGGTACCTAGTCAATGTTTCTAATTTCCCCAACCTGTTATCTAAAAGCAGGAAATAGTCAGAGACAAAAGTATCCTTCTCCCCCTTTCTATGCTTAGCACAAATGAAATAAAATATTTATGAAGACCAAAAACACACTGCCAAGAAAACATTTCAAACTTTATTTCTCATGATTCCATGATGGAGAAGTAGATAATATTAGTAGAAAATATGAACATTCAATAACTTTTATAAGGTTAATCTCTAGTTTTTCAAAGTGGCCAAAATTCTAGCTCACATAATGTATGTATACATATTCTATGTATATTTCAAAACATTTAGAGGACCTTTAAATAAAAAGGTAGTCATTATATCACATGCAGCATTGTGAGTTATACCTCAGATTTACACAATTTTCCTAAATTTCTATTTCTGAATTTCCTGAACACATAAGACAATTATTTATCTTTTCGGGTTTTTATTTTATCACATGTATGGCAATTCCAAGGCATTCCTCCAAATACATATCTTCACTTAAAACCTGTTATGAATGCATATGCAAATAGAGACCATTATAATTATACATTTTGCTAAATAAAGCCTTATAAAGTATTTCAAATTATTTTTCATCATTGTAGAAGTTCTATAGTGAGGCTTTGTTGTGGCTATAACTATGATTCTTCATTATAAATATGAATCAGGAGAGTGGGAGTGAAAGGAGAACATGAGCCAAATGGGAATGCAGAGTGGAACCTTCTTCCTCCAAACTTACAAAAATTGGGAGGGACAATAAGGCTGTCATGTTGTCTGTCCCTCTTGCTTTCCTACATGCTTGTGTGGCAATGCAAAGCAGTTGGTATTTATTACTATTTATCAATAGCAACACATCAAATTGCTTACTTTTAAGAAATCAATCGTGAGCCAGGGGCCGATGTTAAGTAGAGTTTTATTTTTAGGCTCTTGTCTGATCTGTGACATGTTTGCTGGTTAACGGGCAGTAATGAAGGCTATTTAGCCTGTACTGCTTCAGGAAGCAGGTTTAGTACTCCATAAATCCTAGGCTTACCCTGTTTGCACTATTCACACAGGCACCCTTTATTCTGCTCATCTACTTGGAGTCTAATTTAATTTACTGAAGAGTGTGCATTACTCATCCAACCGTGGCGTGGACTTGATTCAACTCTAACTATTGTAAGCTAATTGTGCTGTGCTGGATTTAGAGTGGATAATGATGCCCGGTGACAGGTTTAACAAATTTTCGATTACCACATTCAATTACTTTTGGTGCTTTCCACTTATCAGACAGCCAAACACTTAATTCATTTAAGGTTTAGACAAAGAATATGGGATGAGATGATCCATTAGGAGACTCCCAGGACAGGTCTTGCCCTCTAGATGTTATGAAATGACTCTTATGTTGCAGCACAGATTGCTTTTAGGAGCTAGTTGTGTTGTAGAAAATGTGCTGTTTGTCTCATGTCATATCCAGAAATGGATGATCCAACCTGTTAATACTGTGTTCATTTGTATGTCAGTAAACTGATGCTGTGGCTTATGAATCATTCATCAAAATGAAGTTGTTTTCAAAGGATGTAATGAGTCAATTATTTATTTTATAAATAAATGTCAATTATAAAATAAATAATAATTGCCCCATTTCTAAGTCCACATTTATCACTGGCATGCTATTAAGAAGAAAAATTTTTAAAATAATGTGAGCCTGGGCATGGTAGCATACACCTGTAATTCCAGCACTTAAAAGGGTGAGGCTAGAGGATTGTTGTAAGCTTGAGGCCAGCCCTGGGTACATAGTGAGTTTTGGTCAAGCCTGTGCTATGGATTAAGAAGCTACTTATCAAATAAATAAATAGAGGTTATCTTCTGTCAATTATTATTCTGAAACTCTCTATCGATAAGTCTTAATATTTAGAAAATATGACCTCTAATATTTCACCTTTAAGATAATAGAAAACAAAGAGCATTTGATAAAATGGCCCAGTGGATAAGGATACTTGCAGCCAGGCCTGGGGACCCAACACCCATCCCCTGGATCCACATGGTGGAAAGCAATAACAGACCCCAGCAAGTTGCTCTCTGACCTTCACAGGTGCATCATGGGACACAGGCATGTATATACATACACAGAAAAAAAATAAGCAAATAGATGTGATACCAATTTAAAAAGGTAAGTTGTGTCCATAAAGACAAGTTCTTGTACTGCCTATAAACATAAAGGCATATGAAAATAAAATGCTTTTGACTCACAGGATACCATCTTTCTTTTAGCTGTTTTTATTGTAGAGATGGTAGTTAAGTACTTTGAAATTCATCACTGTGGATTTTGGGGATGTATCTTACTGAATAATGGATAGTTTGGATTATATTTCCCAATGAGACACGACATATTATTAGATTTATATGTACAATGAAAAAATGTAATGAAAAGTAGTCTATGTCGTTTGTACACATTTAAAAATATTCATTACTTTATTTTATGTGTATGAATATATTGCCTGCATGCCTGTAAGTACACCCATGTTGTGAAATGACATGTAGGTCCAAAGAGAGCTTTGGGTCCCCTGGAAGTGGAGTTGCAGACAGTTGTTAGCTGCCATGTGGGTGTTGGGAACTGAACACCAGAGCTATCTCTCAAGCTCCTGCACATATATTTTATATGGAAATTTTACTTTTATTTTGTTTTTCAATCTTTTTTTTGTTTAAGATATATACTTTTATTGATTTTTTTGCATTTAATATATATTTGGACCCCCTCCCTTATCAGCAACTCACTATAAAACAAATATCCAATATCATTATAAATGTAGAAAAACTGCAAGCATTCTCATTAAAATCAAGAATCAAACAAGGCTATACACTATCCACACTCCTTTCCAATATAGTGATTAAATCTCTTGCTAGAGCAATAAGACAAGAGAAAGAAATTAAAGGGGTACTAGCTAGAAAAAAAAGACATAAAATTATACTTATTTGCAAATGAGATGATGTTATAATAAGAGATCACCAAAATTCTACCAGAAATGTCCTAGAGATGATCAACACTTTTAGCAAAGTGAAAAGTTATTAAATCAATTTACCAAAAAATCAGTAGACTTTCTATATACTAATTACAAACAATTGGATAAAAAGTTCATGGTAACCCCCCTCTTCAGAACAACCTCAAAAATTTATCTATGAATAAACATAACCAAAGACATTAAAGACTTCTACAATGACAATTTTACATCTTTATTGTGAAAATGATCATTCTACCAAAAGAAATTTATAGATTCAATGAAATCCCAATAAAAATACCTATAACATTTTTTTTCACAGAAATAGAAAATAATCCAAAAATTAATATGGAATCACAAAAGATCCCAGAGAGCCAAAGCAACCCTGAATACAAAGATCAATACAGATGGGATTACAATACCAAATTTCAAATTACATTGGCACAAAACAGACATATGAATATTGGATTTGGCAGAAAAACAGATATATGGATGAATCGAACAAAATAGAAGACACAAACATGAATGTGTGTCATTTCAGCCACTTGATATTTGCCAAAGGTGTGAAGAACACACACTGGAGGAAAGAGTATCTTCAACAAATGATGCAGACACACAGAAAATGGATCCATATATGTGGAAGAATGAAATTAGACCCTTATCTATCAGTCTGCAAAATAGTCAACTCCAAAGGGATAAAAAACCTCAATGTGAAACCCAAAACTATGAAACTCTTAGGGGGAAAAATAAAACATAGGCAGTACTCTCCAAGATATAGCTCCAGAAAAGGACTTTCTAATTGTACATCAGTTGATAAAGAATTTAGGTCAACAATGAAGAAGCAGAACTTCATTAAATTGAAAAGCTTCCGTATAGCAACAGAAACAGCCAACTGAGTGCCAGGAAATAGAGAGTGGGAGAAAATCTTCACCAGCCACACAACTGATAGAGGATTAATATTCAGAATATACAAAGAACTGAAAAAAAATCAAGAAAGCAAATGATTCAATTAAAAATGGTCTATGGTTCTGAATGAAGATCTCTTAAAAGAAGAAATAATAATGGCTAAGAAACACCTAGCAAAGCATTCGACAGTTTAGTAATGAGCAAAATGAAAATCAGAATCATTTTAAGATTTTATCTTACCCCAGGCAAAGTGGCTAAGATCGAGAGAAAAAATGACACCAAAAGCTGATGAGGATGTGGGGTAAAAAGAACACTCATTCGCTGCTGCTGTTTTTGCAAATTGGTGCAACCACTATGGAAAGCAGTGTGGAGAACACTTAAAAACTAAAAATAAATCTATGATATGATCTAGTTATACCACACCTTGGCAGATACCCAAAGGACTCATATTCTTGCAAAAAAAACTTGTACATCCATGCTTGTTGCTTCTCCTTTCACAGTAACCAAGAAAGGGAAACAACCTAAATGTCCCTCAGCCTACAAACGGATAATGAAAATGTGGTACATTTGCACAATGAAGTTCTACTCAGAGGTAATGTATTAGTCACTTTTCTGTTGCTGTGATAAAACACCATGACCAAGGAAACTTATAAAAGGAAGCATTTATTTGAGCTTATGATTGGTGGCTCCAGAGAATGAGAGTCCATTGTGGTGGGAGGCATGGTGGCCAGGGCTGGAGCAGAAAGCCGAAGTTCACATCTCGCAATGAGTACAGGAAGTCAAGAGAGAGGGAGAGAGGTGGAGACGGGAGACTGGCAAGGCTTGTTGAACTCACTAAGCCCCGCCTCCAATGATGTACTTCCTCCAGCATGGGCACACCTTCTAAGATCTCCCAGAACAGTGCCACCAATGGGTGGAAAAATGTCTGAATACTTAATGCCTATGGGGGACACTGTCATTCAAAACACCACAAGTAAGAAAGATGAAACAATGAAATTTGCAGGTAAATGGATGGAACTATAAATGCTTATACAAAGTGAAGAAACAGACTTAGGAAAACAATCAATACATTTTCTCTCTCATGCTCTCATTTGTGGATTTAGCTCCAAATTCTTGCACGTGAATAAATATCCTGATGTAACCACAGGAGCTAGGAAAATGGATAGAAACTATGAGGTAAATGGCAAGAATGAGTTAGAGGGAGGGAGATAATAAGAAACAACTTTTATCAAGGGGGGGGGTCTTTAACTAGGAAGTGAAGAGGGCAGGTGATACAAGAAGCCATGCATGTAAACAGGAAGAAGGAGTTCAAGAGGGGAGGATAATAGAAGGCATGTCTTATTAAGTGGGAAATAGGGAAAATGGGGATACATAAACTAGGGAGAAGGAAGAGTTATACAGGGAGAAAGAGAGGAGAGATAAATCATGTTTAGATAGTGTGAAAACCCAGAGGGAAATGTATCAGTTCAAAAGCCTACTGAAAAATACACATATAATATACTTATGAGTGCATGTGTATAGCTGAAGGCTAAACAACAAGAAACAGTGGCATACAAGAGAAACCTCTCTTTGAGTTGTTGTTCAGAGTAGTCCCAAGAACTCTTAAAATAACACGGGCTGTTGTCATGGCCTTGCCTCCCAGAACTTAAAGGGATGATACTATTGCTAAAGATAAGACATAATTTGGACACAAGGTATGGAGCAATGAAGCTGGAATTGGTCTGGAACCTTCCTCCCTGAAGACTAGTTCTCATAGTATCAGAGGATACCAAGCAAACTGCTATGGGAGGAAAATCAGTCAATGGTTCAACCTAACTGTAAAGCCTAATAAACACTACAATGACTGGCACAGAAAACTATCACAATTCGTGTACTGGTAGCACTTTTATCTTGGGGAGTAATCAATGCCTATCTAATTTAACTTAAAACACACTCAGTGAGATAAAAATAGCCAAATACACATGGCTGGAGAGGGCATAGATCCTAGAGAAAAGTCTACCTCTTTCAAATCCCTAGACAAACATAATTTCTTACTATATGATAATATGGATCCTTATATTTCCAGGCAACTATGCCTATCACCATTCATCAAAAATTCCCTTTTGTAACAGGTGTAGAATATTACAGAGTTCCACAACTGGTAAATCACAGAGAGTGCCTGAGGGATGCCCAGCAGTAAATGACATATGTATAATGGAATCTCTACACCTAAGCCTCATAGAACATAGTGGAGCAGGGAGGTAGATAAAATACTAATACTGCATTTCTTAACTTTCACCAGTGAAGTGTCCTTACAAATTGCAGTTTTTAAATCAGTCTTTCCCACCTTGGACATGTGTATTGATTTGTTACAGTAGAAGTATACAGCAGAAGTACAGCAGAAGTAGTATAACTTGGTGAACAGAACATTCAAATGATAGTTGTGATTCTTCTCATGAAAAGTGCTCTGTATTTTATCAGGTGGTATATTAGTGTGTTTTAAGATTTTCTTTCTTCAAAGGTCTTCCTTCAACCTCTACCCAGACTTTGAAACTGCTTGCATGCAAGATTGATGCACTTGTAGGCTCCTGGCCAGAAGAATATGATTAAAAGCTAATGCTGTGCTCTGGGCATTATGTTTTAACCTGAATTCAAGATATAGTTCTCATGAAATTTTTTTGAACAATTTTCCATATGGGCTGCTGTTTTGACTATCCCAGTTCCCTCTGCCCAAGGAAGCATAGTACTCTTTAGAATGGAAGAACAGATGATTTCTTTCTATAGTCCTGATTTTCCATATTATCTTGCTCTCCTTTCCTATAATAACTATTTCTTACTCAAAGGTAATAGTTTTTAAATAAAATTTAATTTGTAATTATAGGACTAATCTGCTGCTACTTTTATAAATTATCACAGCGTGATAACACAAACCATGCAAATTTGTTATCAATGGTTTAGTAGGTTAAAAAAATCTGTCTTGGGTGTCATTTAGGATAGAATCACAGCGTCATAAGGAATTTTTTTTGGAGTAGCAGAAAGGGATTATTTCCTCTCCATTTCAAGTTGCAACAGGTCTCTGACACTTACTGGCTGATGCTCCTGTTCCTCCATGTTCAAAGGTAGTTTAACAGTACTGACCCTGATGAATCAATGGCTGCAGTTCTGACTACAGTCCTGTGTAATCTTGGCTAAGCAAGCATAAGCGAATTCTTTCTATATGTCACATTTTGGAGTCTTATTTTTATTTGCAATTATTTGTATATGTATGTTTCTGGACATCAGCACAGGTGCCAGTGGAAGTCAGAGGCATAACCTTCAGGAGCTGGAGTTACATGTGGTTCTAAACCATCTGACATGGATGCTGTAAACTGAACTTGGATCTTCTGAAGGAACCTATGTGCTCTTAACTGCTGAGCCATCTCCTAGCCCTCTAGATGTTACATTTTAACCACATGTTTATATGGTCTCATCCTTGCCTGCTTCACAGAGCCTCTGGAGCCTTCTTAATATCTCTCCAAGGTGAGCTATGATTGATCAAGTTCTATGACTAAGGTTATTTAATTGGCAGAATTTTCTTCATCATTAATCAAGGCTATGAAAAGAAGACCCTGATACCATGCACAGGGGAAAGTTACCGTACAGTTCACTTTCACTGAGACCTGAGCTGTACTTGGGCAGAGTCTATTTCTTCGCATCTAAGCAATCTTATAAATATTCTGTGTGGAGGTCAGGGGTCAACCTCAGGTGTCATTGTTTACCTTCTACTGTGTTTAAGACAAGGTATTTTTTACGCTGTTGTTCCTTGGGAATGCCAGGCTAGCAGTCAAGCATTTGGGATTCTGCCTCTGGGGCATTATTTTGCCATAGAAACAGGGGGAATAACAAACAGGAACTGCTGTCTCCTTCTTTCCCAGGTTTCTGAGGAAACTCAAGTGCTCGTACTTTACCCACTGTAGTACTCTGAAAGGCAATTTGCTTATTTGTTTTTTGAGACAAGATCTCCCTATAGCCCCAGTTGGCCTGGAACTAGCTATATAGATCAGGCTGGTTTCCTTCTCACAGAGATCTATCTGCCTCTACCTCTCAAGTGGTAGGATTAAATGCATGAGCCATCATACTTGGCTCAACAAGGTATTTTTGACCCAAGTATCTCTTCATATTTCCTGATTTGATTCATTTTAATTCCTGCAATTTGCTTCTTTTCTTCATTCAGCTCAAATGATTTATACAATGTATTCCACAGTTTATATCTTTCTATTGAAACTTCTTTTTAAAATATTTTATTTATTTATTTTTGTGTGTAAGTATATTATTGCTAGCATGTATGGAAGTGCACCCATTGTCGTGCTATGCCACAGAGATCAGAAAAGGGCATCAGATCTCTTGGAATTGGAGTTACAGACAATTGTTAGTTGTCATGTAGGTGCTGGGAATCAAATCCAGATCTTCTGCCAGAGCAGCCAGTGCTCTTGTCCTTTGAGCCATTTCTTCAGCCCCTCCATAGAAGCTTTTGAAGTGATATTTCCCTTGGACGTTGTTTTTTTGTGTTTTTGATTTGTTTTGTTTCATTTTGTTTTGTTTTCTGTAAAAACCTCTAACTGGAGACTGGAGAGATTGCTCAGAGGTTAAGAGTATTTATTGTTCTAGCAGAGGACCCTACTTCAGTTCCCAGTACCCACCTGGAAGCTAGCAAACAAAGATAATTATAGTTTCAGGAGATCCAAAACGGTCTTCTGACTTCCTCGGGTACCAGGCGTGCCCATGCCCCTCATGCATACATGCAGGCACAACATTCATACACACAAAATAAAAAAGCCAAATCTTAAAAATACCACGATTCAAAGACACTAACCACCATACACATTGTACACTCATCATCACATAAGGACTCCATTGTGAGATAATTCTGATACTTTTAACAATTATACTATTTGTAAAAATGATATTGTTGTAAAAACTATATTCCTCTGAAATATTACTATAGATTTTCCCTAGCTATTTCTTTTTTTATTATTACTTGTTTATTTTTAAGGGATTCTACAATATAATAACACAGTTGTTTTCAGATAACATTGATGTTACTCAGTTTGCCATACAATTAGGTGATTGGTGCATTTTGCAAGTATCTATGTCCAAATTTTGAACAACCCAAGGTTCCCATAGTCCAGTTGGTGATGCTTGTATGCACAGGCATGTTGATCAATTAGGAGTCCAGTCTATATTGCTGTAGTCTCATGATTCACCCCTATCTCTCCACAGCCCTTACATTCTACCATGCCTCCTCTTCCACAGTTTGTTCCCTAGGCTTTCGGAAAGGGGCACAAGTGGGTGAGAAGAAAACAGTCTGCTTTCTTTGGAGTTGTCATTTTGGACTCTAGTCTGTACAGGTTGTTTCCCTTCATGGGTTGACAGCTTATCCAGTGATACTTTTTTAGTCATACTAACAAAGCACAAGTAATTGGATGTACAGGCATTTAAGCAGTACTAATTATTATGTCAAGCTAAGCTGTGAGCATAGACACAGATGCTTGGATGGTATGCTAATCCTCAAACTGTGGTTTCTCTATAATGGTTTTTAGTTCTTATTGTGGCTTATAACATCTCCTAACCACTAGAGGTCATAAGCTTGTGGCATCTGCTGTGAGTTATTCCTCCAAGGAGAGAGCTAATAGCCAATTAGATTTGAAATATATATAGATACATGGCTGCCACTGTTGCACAGTATCTCCAGGCAGTTGATGTGCAGCTGATACTGACGGAAGAGTCTTGCTTGTCTCAGGGAGACCAATATTTTGCTGTATTGCTTTAGTGGCCTTTGGTAACGCTCTCTGGCGTTTCAGAGGCCAATTGTATGTTAGCAAGTGACATCTAACATTTTTTCATGCTCACACCAGGTCTTCGACAACAGGGACTTACTGCCTTTCTGCTTGCATATATCCCACTTATAGGCAAAAGGCCTTTATAATTTTGGGGGGGGTTTAATCCCCTAGCCAACATCTTCTAGGCAGAATAATTCATTGCTGATGTCAAAGCTTTCCTGTAGTAATATATTTTGCCTAATTACACAACTTATAAAGGCTTTACTATTGAATTTGGCTCTAGATAATTATCCTTTCACAGTTCCTATGCCTATCAATCAATTAAAAAAAGGTAGTTATACCTGTTTTGTAAGAAATTATCACTATAACAGTTGGCTCTAATTTACAGTTAGGGAATGATTTCATTACCATCATGTTTTTCTTTTTCCTATAAAGGGGAGAAGTAGGAAGGTTTCTCAGTATCTGGAAGGTAAACTTCGTTAGGGCCCATTATGAACAGTTAACCCCAATAGTATTCAGAGAGATGCTCAGTGTCTGTGACTCAGACAGTCTGAGGTTCCTCTTTCTTTAATGTTCAGATGGGTCAGCCTCTCTGCTGGCATTTTCCAGTCCATCCTGCACAGCCAAAAGTTGTACGTTTTCAGGCATTTAGATTGGTGATTTTTTACCTGTGGGAACATACAATTCTCCTCCCATTGTTTAGTTTCAAGATCTCAAAAATTGAAACCTTATCAATAGGATTGGAACACAGAGTTTTCTTCCATTTGTGTCCCAGAAAGGATACTACCCCACCTCCCACCTCCCTCTTTTTATTTTAATTTTTATGTTTTGACCTATAGATGCCTAAGTTGTATTACACATACCCATAAACAGGAGCCAAGGAATAAGTTTTCATTAAAATTTCCCTAGCTATTTCTTAACATAGCATAAATTAACTACTATTCATTTTTATATAATTTCAATAGTGGTGTCAATCTATGAAAAAGGAACAGAGAGTTACTCTCCAGATGATAATGGTATTTATTTGGAAATAACAGAAAATTGAAATAAGGATGTGCATTGCCTAATAAGTTATGGGTGTAGTCAATGGGGAAGTTTTAAATCAGAAGTGAAGAGAGTCACATCAGCATTTTGGAGTAATAGTCTTTGGTCACAAACTAATAGCAAGAATGATTGCAGTCAGCCTGAGATTAAACAGAGGTTTCTGGTCAGATCCCTTCGTATTTTTGTAGGAGGATTTTCTTGTATATTTTTTATTAAAGTTTTGGCCATTTAATAGAAAAATTCTTAATTATATTTATACCTTCTTCCCCATCTTCAACCCCATACTTCTCCAAATATGTTAAGAGTAATCAAGTCAAGTTTGTATACCCTGATGTCCTTTGGTATGAGTCCTTCTATTGCCACTTCCTTAAAGAAAATCAGCTCTCCCTCAACCAGCAGTGATTAGTTACCAATAGTTCCTCAGCCAAGATTAGGCTTTTTACTGATTTACCTACTTCTGTGATGGGTTTTTGTCTGGTTTGAGTTTGCATGGGTCTTGTACATGCTTTCACCAGGGCTGTTAAGTTTATATGAACAAGCTCCCTGCTGTCTGAAAAACTCTGTTTCTTTGTGGTCATCTACCATGTCTGGCTCTTAAAGTCTTTCTGCTCTCCACTTCCTCAGTGGTCCCACATCCTGGGTAGCAGAGGTTTAATATAGGAATCCAATCCAGGGAGAAGTAATATCTCTCTCTCTCTCTCTCTCTCTCTCTCTCTCTCTCTCTCTCTCTCCCTCTGAAAACAGATCGGCACTTTCTTTCTGTGTATTCCATACAATGTCTTAATCATCTTTATGCCTCCTTTCCCGATGGCAACCTCACGAAGCTCCCAAGCCAGATTTCATGCATTCTGCCATTTGTGTTAAGGTCTATTGACTTGAGTTAGTGTCTCCAGATGTCCTTCAGTGCACATTCATCCTCTGAGGTTTAGTCACCCGATCTAGAGTCCCTTCCTTTAAGAAGATCAGCTCTTCCTCACCAGAAAGTAATCAGCTGCCAAGAGTTCTTCAGCTAGGATTGGAGTCTGCCACCAATCTCCACAGTTTTATGCTGGGTTTTTGTCTGCTTGAGTTTGCATGGATCTTGTGCCTGCTGACACCATTGCAGTAGGTTCACATGAGCAAGGTCCCAGTAGCTTGTAGTTCTCTATTTCCATATGGTAATGAACCTCCTCTTTTGCTCTTACAGCCTTTCTACAATGGACCCTGAGCCCTGAGTAGGTGGAGTGTAATAAAATAGGCATGTCTGTCTAAGGACCCACATTCTGCAGACCAACCTGTATTTGAGTATTAACAATTTTTAGCTGCTTTCCTTTCTACTGCTATTTTTTTTTATAAATATTTTTTTAATTTTATTTATTTTTGTATATGTATATATGTACTGTCTGCATGCAAGCTTGTGCACCCGTGTCATGCAATGCCGCGGAGGTCAGAAGAGGGTGTCGGATTCCCCTGCAACTGGAGTTCTCCTGGAATTGGAGTTTCAGACGGCTCTCGGCCGCCATGTGGGTGCTGGGGATAGAACCCTGGTCCTCTGCAAGAGCGGTCGGCACTCTTAACCGCTAGGCCATCTCTCCAGCCCCTATTATTTTTTGTGTGTATGAGTGTACAGTCTGCATGTAGGTTGGTGCACCCGTGTCATGCAATGCCTCAGAGGTCAGAAGAGGGTGTCAGATTCCCCTGGAACTGGAGTTAAAGACTGTTCTTAGCCACCATGTGGGTGCTAGGAATCGAACCCGGGTCCTCTGCAAGAGCAGTCAGCACTCTTAACTGCTGAGCCATCTCTCCAGGCCCTCCACTTTACTTTTGTACAGGTCTCCTGTTCCTTCTTCCTGTCCCCAGGACATGACTTACCTGATTTATGCTTGTAACTGTGTGCTACTTTGAGTATTTTTAGAATTTACACAGAGGATTGTAGAATGCGATTCTTTTAGCTACTTGTTTTCCTCAGTGGAATTATTTTCAAATTCATGTAGTGTGAGTCAGTAGCCATTCATCTTATTGCGAAGTTTTGTCCTATTGTGAAGTTATGCCATCACTTATTTACTCTGTAGATTTGTCCCCGTTTGTTTAGTCGGTACCTGTTAATTGGCATTTGGCTCATTTCCAGTTTTTAGCTATTGTGAGTAAGGTCGTACATGTAGCAATCAACNTTTCCCAATGAGACACGACATATTATTAGATTTATAAAGTACAATGAAAAAAATTGTAATTTGAAAAGTAGTCTATGTACGTTACACATTTAAAAATATTCATTACTTTATTTTATGTGTATGGAATATATTGCCTGCATGCCTGTAAAGTACACCATGTTGTGAAATGACATGTAGGTCCAAAGAGAGCTTGGGGGTCCCCTGGAAGTGGAGTGCAGGGGACAGTTGTTAGCTGCCATGTGGGTGTTGGAACTGAACACCCAGAGCTATCTCTCAAGCTCCTGCCACATATATTTTATATGAAAAACTTTATTTGTTTTCAAATCTTTTTTTTTTAAGATATATACTTTAATTTTGATTTTTGCATTTAATATATATTTGGACCCCCTCCCTTATCAGCAACTCACTATAAAACAAATATCCAATATCATTATAAATGTAGAAAAACTGCAAGCATTCTCATTAAAATCAAGAATCAAACAAGGCTATACACTATCCACACTCCTTTCCATATAGTGATTAAATCTCTTTTGCTAGAGCAATAAGACAAAATGAGAAAGAAATTAAAGACGGTACCTAGCTAAGGAAAAAAAAGACATAAAATTATACTTATTTGCAAATGAGATGATGTTATAATAAGAGATCACCAAAATTCTACCAGAAATGTCCTAGAGATGATCAACACTTTTAGCAAAGTGAAAAAAAAAGTATTAAATCAATTAACCAAAAAAATCAGTAGACTTCTATATACTAATTACAAACAATTGGATAAAAAGTTCATGGTAACCCCCCTCTTCAGAACAACCTCAAAAATTTATCTATGAATAAACATAACCAAAGACATTAAAGATTCTACAATGACAATTTTACATCTTTATTGATTGAAAATGATCATTCTTACCAAAAGAATTTATTAGATTTCAATGAAATCCATAAAAAATTTACCTATAACATTTTTATTTAAAAATAGAAAATAATCCAAAATTTTAACATGAAATCACAAAAGATCCCAGAGAGCCAAAGCAACCCTGAATACAAAGATCAATACAGATGGGATTACAATACCAAATTTCAAATTACATTGGCACAAAACAGACATATGAATATTGGATTTGGCAGAAAAACAGATATATGGATGAATCGAACAAAATAGAAGACACAAACATGAATGCATACAATTATAGCCACCTACTGTTTGACAAAGGTGTCAAGAACACACACTGGAGGAAAGAGTATCTTCAACAAATGATGCAGACACACAGAAAAATGGATTCATAATATGTGGAAGAAAATGGAAATTAGACCCTTATCTATCAGTCTGCCAAAAATAGTCAACTCCAAATGGATAAAAACCTCAATGTGAAACCCAAAACTATGAAACTCTTAGGGGGAAAAATAAAACATAGGCTTAGTTACTTCTCCAAGATATAGCTCAGAAAAGAGATTTTTCTAATTGTACATCCAGTTGATTAAAGGAATTTAGGTCAACAATGAAGAAGCAGAACTTCATTAAATTGAAAAGCTTCCGTATAGCAACAGAAACAGCCAACTGAGTGCCAGGAAATAGAGAGTGGGAGAAAATCTACCAGCCCACACAAACTGATAGAGATTAATATTCAGAATATACAAAGAACTGAAAAAAAAATCAAGGAAAGCAAATGATTCAATTAAAAATGGTCTATGGTTCTGAATGAAGATCTCTTAAAAGAAGAAATAATAATGGCTAAGAAACACCTAGCAAAGCATTCGACAGTTTAGTAATGAGCAAAATGAAAATCAGAATCATTTTAAGATTTTATCTGTACCCCAGGCAAAGTGGCTAAGATCGAGAGAAAAAATGACACCAAAAGCTGATGAGGATGTGGGGTAAAAAGAACACTCATTCGCTGCTGCTTGTTTTGCAAATTGGTGCAACACCACTATGTTTAAAGCCATGTTGGAGAACACTTAAAAACTAAAAATAAATCTATGATATGATCTAGTTATACCAAAACACTCCTTGGCAGATACCCAAAGGACTCATATTCTTGCAAAAAAAACTTGTACATCCATGCTTGTTGCTTCTCCTTTCACAGTAACCAAGAAATGGAAACAAACCTAAATGTCCCTCAGCCTACAAACGGATAATGAAAATGTGGTACATTGCACAATGAAGTTCTACTCAGAAGTAATGTATTAGTCCTTTTTCTGTTGCGATGATAAAACACCATGACCAAGGAAACTTATAAAAGGATGCATTTTTTATTTGAGCTTATGATGGTTAGGCTTCCAGAGAATGAGAAGTCCATTGTGTGGAGGGGCATGGTGGCCCAGGGCTGGAGCAGAAAGCCGAAGTTCACATCTCGCAATATGAGTACAGAAGTCAAGAGAGAGGGAGAGAAGGTGGGAGAGAGGGAGACTGGCAAGGTTTGTTGAACTCACTAAGCCCCCGCCCATCCCAATGATGTACTTCCTCCAGCATGAGCACACATTCTAAGACCTCCAGGAACAGCACCACCAATGGTTGGAAAAATGTCGGAATACTTAATGCCTATGGGGGACACTGTCATTCAAAACACCACAAGTAAGAAAGATGAAACAATGAAATTTGCAGGTAAAATGGAATGGAACTATAAATGCTTATACAAAGTGAAGAAACAGACTTAGGAAAACAATCAATACATTTCTCTCTCATGCTTCATTTGTGGATTTAGCTCCAAATTCTTGCACAGTGAATATATATCCTGATGTTAACCACAGGAGCCAGGAAAAATGGATAGAAACTATGACGGTAAATTGGCAAGAATGAGTAGGAGGAAGGAGATAATAAGAAAACAACTTTATCAAGGGGGGGGTCTTTAACTAGGAAGTGAAGAGGGCAGGTGATACAAGAAGCCATGCATGTAAAGCAGAAGAAGGAGTTCAAGGAGGGGAGGATAATAGAAAGGCATCGTTCTTATTAAGTGGGAATATAGGGGAAAATGGGGATACTTAACTTACGGGAGAAGGAGAGAGGTTTAAACAGGGAGAAAGAGAGGAGAGATAAATCATGTTTAGATAGTGTGAAAACCCAGAGGGAAATGCATTACTTCAAAATCCTACTGAAAAATACACATATAAATACTTATGAGTGCATGTGTATAGCTGAAGGCTAAACAACAACAAACAGTGTGCAACAAGAGAAACCTCTCTTTGAGTTGCTTGTGTTCAGGAGTAGTCCCAAGAACTCTTTAACCAAAATAACACGGGCTGTTGTCATGGCCTTGCCTCCCAGAACTTAAAGGGATGATACTATTGCTAAAGATAAGACTAATTTTGACACAAGGTAGGAGCAAATGGAAGCTTGGAATTGGCTGAACCTTCCTCCCTGAAGATTAATTCTCATAGTATCAGAGGATACCAAGCAAACTGCTATGGATGGAAAAATATCAGTCAATGGTTCAACCTAACTTGTAAAGCCTAATAAACACTACAATGACTGGCACAGAAAAATATCTCTACAAATTCGTGACTGGGTTAGCACTTTTATCTTGGGGGAGTAATCAAGCCTATCTAAATTTAACTAAAACACACTCAAGTGAGATTAAAAATAAGCAAATACACATGCTGGAAGAGGGCATAGATCCTAGAGAAAAGTCTACCTCTTTCAAATCCCTAGACCAACATAATTTCTTACTATATGATAATATGGATCCTTATATTTCCAGGCAACTATGCCTATCACCATTCATCAAAAATTCCCTTTTGTAACAGGTGTAGAATATTACAGGAGTGCCACAACTGGTAAATCACAGAGAGTGCCTGAGGGATGCCCAGCAGTAAATGACATATGTATAAGGAATCTCTACACCTAAGCCTCATAGAACATATATGTTGGAGCAGGGAGGTAGATAAAATACTAATACTGCATTTCTTAACTTTCACCAGTGAAGTGTCCTTACAAATTGCAGTTTTTAAATCAGTCTTTCCCACCTTGGACATGTGTATTGATTTGTTACAGTAGAAGTATACAGCAGAAGTACAGCAGAAGTAGTATAACTTGGTGAACAGAACATTCAAATGATAGTTGTGATTCTTCTCATGAAAAGTGCTCTGTATTTTATCAGGTGGTATATTAGTGTGTTTTAAGATTTTCTTTCTTCAAAGGTCTTCCTTCAACCTCTACCCAGACTTTGAAACTGCTTGCATGCAAGATTGATGCACTTGTAGGCTCCTGGCCAGAAGAATATGATTAAAAGCTAATGCTGTGCTCTGGGCATTATGTTTTAACCTGAATTCAAGATATAGTTCTCATGAAATTTTTTTGAACAATTTTCCATATGGGCTGCTGTTTTGACTATCCCAGTTCCCTCTGCCCAAGGAAGCATAGTACTCTTTAGAATGGAAGAACAGATGATTTCTTTCTATAGTCCTGATTTTCCATATTATCTTGCTCTCCTTTCCTATAATAACTATTTCTTACTCAAAGGTAATAGTTTTTAAATAAAATTGAATTTGAATTATTAGGACTATCTGCTGCTTACTTTTATAAATTATCAACAGCGTTGGATAACAACAAACCATGCAAATTTTTATCCAATTGTTTGTAGGTTTAAAAAAATCTGTCTTGGGTGTCATTTAGGATAGAATCACAGCGTCATAAGGAATTTTTTTTGGAGTAGCAGAAAGGGATTATTTCCTCTCCATTTCAAGTTGCAACAGGTCTCTGACACTTACTGGCTGATGCTCCTGTTCCTCCATGTTCAAAGGTAGTTTAACAGTACTGACCCTGATGAATCAATGGCTGCAGTTCTGACTACAGTCCTGTGTAATCTTGGCTAAGCAAGCATAAGCGAATTCTTTCTATATGTCACATTTTGGAGTCTTATTTTTATTTCAAATATTTGTATAATGTATGATTTTCTGGACATCAGCACAAGTGCAGGTGCCAGTGGAAGTCAGAGGCATAACCTTCAGGAGCTGGAGTTACCATGTGGTTCTAAACCATCTGACATGGATGCTGTAAACTGAACTTGGATCTTCTGAAGGAACCTATGTGCTCTTTAACCTGAGCCATCTCCTAGGCCCTCTAGATGTTACATTTTAACCACATGTTTATATGGTCTCATCCTTGCCTGCTTCACAGAGCCTCTGGAGCCTTCTTAATATCTCTCCAAGGTGAGCTATGATTGATCAAGTTCTATGACTAAGGTTATTTAATTGGCAGAATTTTCTTCATCATTAATCAAGGCTATGAAAAGAAGACCCTGATACCATGCACAGGGGAAAGTTACCGTACAGTTCACTTTCACTGAGACCTGAGCTGTACTTGGGCAGAGTCTATTTCTTCGCATCTAAGCAATCTTATAAATATTCTGTGTGGAGGTCAGGGGTCAACCTCAGGTGTCATTGTTTACCTTCTACTGTGTTTAAGACAAGGTATTTTTTACGCTGTTGTTCCTTGGGAATGCCAGGCTAGCAGTCAAGCATTTGGGATTCTGCCTCTGGGGCATTATTTTGCCATAGAAACAGGGGGAATAACAAACAGGAACTGCTGTCTCCTTCTTTCCCAGGTTTCTGAGGAAACTCAAGTGCTCGTACTTTACCCACTGTAGTACTCTGAAAGGCAATTTGCTTATTTGTTTTTTGAGACAAGATCTTCCTGATAGCCCCAGTGCCTGAACTAGCTATATAGATCAGGCTGGTTTCCTTCTCACAGAGATCTATCTGCCTTCTACCTCTCAAGTGGTAGGATTAAATGCATGAGCCATCATACTTGGCTCAACAAGGTATTTTTGACCCAAGTATCTCTTCATATTTCCTGATTTGATTCATTTTAATTCCTGCAATTTGCTTCTTTTCTTCATTCAGCTCAAATGATTTATACAATGTATTCCACAGTTTATATCTTTCTATGAAACTTCTTTTTTAAAATTATTTTATTATATTTATTTTGTGTAAGTATATTATTGCTAGCATGTATGGAAGTGCACCCATTTGGTAGTGCAATGCACTGAGGTCAGGAAAAGGGCATCAGATCTTCTTGGAATTGGAGTTACAGACAATTGTTAGCTTCCATGTAGGTGCTAAGAACTAAAATCCAGATCTTCTTGCCAGAGCAGGGCCGATGCTCTTTGTCCTTGAGCCATTCTCTTCAGCCCCTCCATAGAAGCTTTTGAAGTGATATTTCCCTTGGACGTGTTTTTTGGTGTTTTGATTTTTTTGTTTTCATTTTGTTTGTTTTCTGTAAAAACCTCTAACTGGAGACTGGAGAGATTGCTCAAGAGGTTAAGAGTATTTATTGTTCTAGCAGAGGACCCTACTTCAGTTCCCAGTACCCACCTGGAAGCTAGCAAACAAAGATAATTATAGTTTCAGGAGATCCAAAACGGTCTTCTGACTTCCTCGGGTACCAGGCGTGCCCATGCCCCTCATGCATACATGCAGGCACAAATTTCATACACAACAAAATAAAAAAGCCAAATCTTAAAATACCCACGGATTCAAAGACACTAAACCCACCATACACATCGTACACTCATCATTCACATAAGGACTCCATTTGAGATAATTCTGATACTTTTAACAATTATACTATTTGTAAAAATGATATTGTTGTAAAAACTATATTCCTCTGAAATATTACTATAGATTTTCCCTACATCTTTTTTTATTATTACTTGTGTTTTTTTAAGGGATTCTACAATGAAATAACACAGGTTGTTTTGTCGAATAACATGATGTTACTCAGTTTGCCAGTACCATTAGGTAATTTGTGCATTTTTTTTTTTTGCTAGTTTTTTCCAAATTTTTGAACAACCCAAGGTTCCCAGTAGTCCATGGTGAGCTTGTATGCACAGGCATGTTGATCAATTAGGAGTCCATTTATATTGCTGTAGTCTCATGGATTCACCCCTATCTCTCACAGCCCTTACATTCTACCATGCCTTTCCTCTTCCCTCCCACAGTTTGTACCCTAGGCTTTCGGAAACGAGGCACAAGTGGGAAGTGAGAAAAAACAGTCTACTTTTCTTTTGGAGTGTCCATTTTGGACTCTCAATCTGTATCAGCGTTGTTCCCTTCATGGGTTGGACAGCTTATCCAGTGATACTTTTTTAAGTCATACTAACAAAGCACAAGTAAATGGATGTACAGGCATTAAGCACATACATATATTATGTCAAGCTAAGCTGTGAGCCATAGACACAGATGCTTGGATGGTTATGCTAATTCCACAAACTGTGGTTCTCTATAAGAGGTGACAAGTTCTTATTGTGGCTTATAAACATCTCCTAACCACTAGAGGACATAATTGTGGCATCTGCTGTGAGTTATTCCTCCAAGGAGAGAGCTAATAGCCAATTAGATTTTGAAATATATATAGATACATGGCTGCCACTGTTGTCACAGTATCTCCAGGCAGTTGATGTGCAGCTGATTACTGACGGAGGAGTCTGCTTGTCTCAGGGAGACCAATATTTTGCTGTATTGCTTTAGTGGCCTTTGTAACGCTCTCTGGCGTTTCAGAGGCCAATTGTATGTTAGCAAGTGACATCTAACATTTTTTCATGCTCACACCAGTCTTCGACAACAGGGACTTACCTGCCTTTCTGCTTGCATATATCCCACTTATAGGGCAAAAGGCCTTTATAATTTTGTTGGGGGGGTTTAAATCCCCTAGCCACCACATCTTCTAAGCAGAATAATTCATTGCTGATGTCAAAGTTTCCTGTAGTAATATATTTTGCCTAATTACACAACTTATAAAGGCTTTACTATTGAATTTGGCTCTAGATAAAATTATCCTTTCACAGTTCCTATGCCTATCAATCAATTAAAAAAAGGTAGTTTATACTGTTTAAGAAATTATCACTATAACAGTTGGCTCTAATTTACAGTTAGGAATGATTTCATTACCATCATGTTTTTCTTTTTCCTATAAGGGGAAAGTAGGAAGGTTTCTCAGTATCTGGAAGGTAAACTTCGTTAGGGCCCATTATGAACAGTTAACCCCAATAGTATTCAGAGAGATGCTCATGTCTGTGACTCAGACAGTCTGAGGTTCCTCTTTCTTTAATGTTCAGATGTCAGCCTCTCTGCTGGCAATTTTCCAGTCCTTCCTGCACAGCCAAAAGTTGTACGTTTTCAGGCATTTAGATTGGTGATTTTTTACCTGTGGGAACATACAAATTCTCCTCCCATTGGTAGTTTCAAGATCTCAAAAATTGAAACCTTATCAATAGGATTGGAACACAGAGATTTCTTCCATTTGTTCCCAAGAAAGGATACTACCCCACCTTCCACCTCCCACCTCCCTCTTTTTTATTTTATTTAAAATTATGTTTTGAACCTATAGATGCCTAAAGTGTATTACACATACCCATAAACAGAGCAATGAATAAGTTTCATTAAAATTTCCCTAGCTATTTCTTAACATAGATAAATTAACTACTATTCATTTTTATATAATTTCAATAGTGGTTGCAATCTATGCAAAAGGAACAGAGAGTTACTCTCCAGATGATAATGGTATTTATTTGGAAATAACAGAAAATTGAAATAAGGATGTGCACCATGCCTAATAAGTTTATGGGTGTAGTCAATGGGAAGGTTTAAAATCAGAAGTGAAGAGAGTCACATCAGCATTTTGGAGTAATAGTCTTTGGTCACAAACTAATAGCAAGAATGATTGCAGTCAGCCTGAGATTAAACAGAGGTTTCTGGTCAGATCCCTTCGTATTTTTGTAGGAGGATTTTCTTGTATAATTTTTTATTAAAGTTTTGGCCATTTAATAGAAAAATTCTTTATATATTTATACCTTCTTCCCCATCTTCAACCCCATACTTCTCCAAATATGTTAAGAGTAATCAAGTCAAGTTTGTATATACCCTGTGTCCTTTGGTATGAGTCCTTCTATTGCCACTTCCTTAAAGAAAATCAGCTCTCCCACACCCAGCAGTGCATTAGTTACCAATGAGTTCCTCAGCCCAAGATAGGCTATATTTTTACTGATTTACCTACTTCTGTATGGGTTTTTCGTATCGGTTTGAGTTTGCATGGGTCTTGTACATGCTTTCCACCGAGGCTGTTAAGTTTATATGAACAAGCTCCCTGCTGTCCTGAAAAACCTCTGTTGTCTTATTGTGGTCACTACCATGTGCTGGCTCTTTAAGAGTCTTTCTGCTCTCCCACTTCCTCAGTGGTTCCCACATCCTTGGTAGCAGAGGTTTATATAGGAATCCAATCCAGGGGAGAAGTAATCATCTCTCTCTCTCTCATCTCCTCTCTCTCTCATCTCTCTCTCTCTCTCTCTTCCCTCTGAAAACAGATCGGCACTTTCTTTCTGTGTATTCCATACAATGTTCTTACAATCTTTATGCCTCCTTTCCCGATGGCAACCTCGACGAAGCTCCCAAGCCAGATTTCATGCATTCTGGCATTTGTGTTATAAGGTCTATTTGACTTGAGTTAGTGTCTCCAGATGTCCTTCAGTGCACATTCATCCTCTGAGGTTTAGTCACCCCGATCTTAGAGTCCCTTCCTTTAAGAAGATCAGCTCTTCCTCACCAGGAAAGTAATCAGCTGCCAAGAGTTCTTCAGCTAGATTGGAGTCTGCCACCAATCTCCACATTTATGCTGGGTTTTTGTCTGCTTGAGTTGCATGATCTTGTGCCTGCTGGACCACCATTGCATGTAGGTTCACATAAGCAAGGTCCCAGTAGCTTGTGTATTCTATTGTCCATATGGTAATGAACCTCCTCTTTTGCTCTTACAGCCTTTCTACAATGGACCCTGAGCCCTGAGTAGGTGGAGTGTAATAAAATAGGCATGTCTGTCTAAGGACCCACATTCTGCAGACCAACCTGTATTTGAGTATTAACAATTTTTAGCTGCTTTCCTTTCTACTGCTTATTTTTTTTATAAATATTTTTTTAATTTTATTTATTTTTGTATATGTATATATGTACTGTCTGCATTGCAAGCTTGTGACACCCGTGTCAGTTTGCAATTGCCCGCGGAGGTCAGAAGAGGGTGTACGGATTCCCCTGGAAACTGGAGTTTCTCCTGGAATTGGAGTTTTCAGACGGTTCTCAGCAACCCAATGTTGGTGCTGGGATCGAACCCGGGTCCTCTCAAGAGCGGTCGGTGCTCTTAACTGCTAGGCCATCTCTCCAGCCCTCTACTGCTATTTTTTAAAGCCCAATTTTTATTTTCTTTTTAAATTTTTTAAATTTATTCTTGTATGGTGTATGAATGTACTGTCTGATGTAGGTTTGTGCACCCGTGTCGTTGCAATGCCACAGAGGTCAGAAGAGGGTGTCCGATTCCCCTGGAACTGGAGTCAAAGGACGCTTCTCAGCCGCCATGTGGGTGCTGGAGATCGAACTCAGGTCCTCTGCAAGAGCAGTTGGCGATTTTTTTTTTTTTTTTTTTTGCAAGAGCAATCGGCACTCCTAACTCCTAGGCCATCTCTCCGGCCCCTCTACTGCTATTTTTTAGCCCCAATATAAATACTTGGAGAAGGCAACCTTGGGCAGTTAAATGAAGAAATTGAATCCTCAAGAAAATATTAGATTATAACAAATGCGGTCCAGCACTTGGAAGGCACAGAAGGGTGGATTTCTGTGTGGAGGCTTTCCGTTTACATAGAGAATTCCAGGCCATGTGGGGCTACTGGGAGACTCTAAGTCAAAAGATGGAAAAAGAAGTATTACATTGTTGTGAAATGTAAACTCTGATATATTAGAACATGAGTGCCTGAAGAATGTTCAAAGTCCAACTGAGTCACATCCTGAGATGCATTTCAGATAAATAATTCAGTTAATATTTATTAAATCAGTGCTAATAAATATGATATAATACCTTTGATATGATAGAATACACCCACTATCTCTAGTCCTGGTGTAAATCCCTTACTATAAGTGCAGGTTAGAGCTGCATAGATAGAAGAACAGCACTCTCATGATTCAGGTACTTAAAGGAGCAAAGAGGAAAGCTTGCGGTAGTTGAGATTAAGGTCTATTGTCAACCAACATAAAGGTTATCAAATGGTTATCTAAGAAGGCCTGACCTAATGAAATGAACATTGTAGAAAATGAATTTAGAAGTTGGATGCAGAAGATGTCAGGGAGAAGCAGCATCAAATGCCTACATGGAGGCTTTAAAGAAACAAATTACCAGTGTCCCAGAAGGGCCACATGACAGAGGACAGAAGAAACATCTAGCTATGAGGGTCTCAGTTTCCCATCTTGAAGGAGCTAAATTCTGCTCATAGCCTGCAGGATCTGAGCCCCAGATGAGGTGGAAGCCTTGGCTAACACTTTCATTTTCTCTGTGCAGAACCTGACAAGAGGACTCAACTCATCTTGCACAGACTACAAACACCTGGCACATCTGACACCATAAAATTGGATTGTTTTAAGCCATTGAGTTTGTGAATTACTACATGGTAAACGAAAACTGGCATAGCTACCAACATCTATTGAGATCTTTTATATGCCATACTATGTTCAATGGATGCAATGTTAGTAATTTAATAAACAAATGGACCCATGAAGAAGAATCGAGTAGTAGTATTGGTATTGAGCCAGAATCTCATTGCCCATAGACTAGTATGGAACTCTGTATGTAGCCCAGGCTGGTATCAAACTCTTGATTCTCCTGCCTCAGTTTCTTGAGTGTTGAGATTACAGTTCTATATTGGGACATTTGGCAGTTCTGTCACTTTAAAAATTCTAAAGATGGGAAAATTAAACCTTGGAGAAAACACTTGATTCAAGTCACAGAGCTGGTTGACAAAGGCATTGTGGTTTGAACCCCTGCCTTAATCCCTTTGTTAGGCTGTGTGCTTTAATGTAAACATTTCACAGAATAATGTGAGTCAATTTTGTTCTGATTACCACCTGCTCAGTAACCATATTTTTCTTGTTCATATCCATCAAAATGTGACAAATTTCTAAAGAATAAGTAACTTTGATGAAATCCATATTTTGTAGCTGGTTTTTCAAAAAGACCTTTATCCATATGCTCTGCCAATTATAGCAAAAAGCCTCTGGAAATAAATCCTTTTTAAAAAGTTATTTAATTGCTATTTTACCTAGAAGAAAAATAATCTAGTTCTATCTATCAGGTAGTAATGAGAAGTCATTATCTTGCACTCTTCTTTAATTAACATCAATCCTGATTACTCAGAAAAAATTAGGTTCTTTGTCTCTTTCCTTAGTTGTGATTCTTGTGGTACAGGAGCCATTCAATTATGTGTTATCACTTACAAAAGATGTCAGCATAATTATATTACCACCTTTCAAGTTTTACTTTTGAACATTTCAGTATTAAAATATAGGACATTTTGTTTGCATTTTCCCTTAAATGTGAGAATCACGTAATAATCTAAGAAATAATATTTTTCATGTTAGAAACAAAATGTACAAGGTATTTGAAAATGGAGGGATTTTACAGGCTATTATTTATAGTAATTTTATTTGAAGAGAATAGCAAAAAACATTAGAGGTATGTTTGATTATTAATACAAATTGTGGGGCATGGTAGAGAAACATGGACTTATTTAAAAATGTGAATTAATATTTTGAAAATTCAAGTTGATGTATAGTAAATGAGTTATCATAATTTAAAACATTGTTTTCCATTTTTGTAGAGTATGCTTTCAGAGACACATTATTTTGCCTTATCATATTGATATACATGCCCTGCTTTGACAACTGAGTCATGTTCTTAACCATGTAGAATCTGCTTTGCCGTAATAGTAATAATTGGCCTTGATGTCATCCAGGTGAGGTAGTATAGCTCACACTCTGTCCTTCTCCCTCCATTGTTATATTTCCTGGATTAGAGAAGAGTCAGGTGGTGAAACAGTAGGAACATATATAAGAATTACCCTGATCTTGTTTGAAAAGAAAACTTTATTCTTTTGTCAAAGCCAGTGAAGCCTTTTGAAATCGGAGCTCCTGTTAAGACAGAGGTCAGCTGAAAACAAAGGATGATATGCTCATCTGGACCACGCATACAAGCCGCACTTCCTGGTGCATTGTTTACTTTCAGTCCAGCATCTCCACAGTGACTTATCGCTCCAAACCCAGCACATTTTTTTTTTTTAACTGAAACTATCTTCCTTGGAGAATTTTACGTAGTTGCTCTTTCTGTGGCATTTGCTTGGTATTTTTAAGGTTAACTGATCATGTTTGAAACATAAATGAAAATAATAGAATAGTCTTCATCTTTCTTGAGCAAGCAATGTTACAGATCATAGACTTTGCCTAGGAGAAACTGTGCTCTTCATTTGCAACTAAAACGACTTTTTATTGGAACTGTTTGCTCTGCTTCCGTTATTTGACATAGCTAGCTGACCAAAACAACACTTACTGTTTGAGTAAAGCACCATTGCATTTAAGAACAATCTTAAATGTAAAGTGTCCTGTGCTCTAATTTAATATAGTTGATTTAGAAATGAAAACAGAGATGGGAAGGGTAGAAGGGCTTTGTGGATTTTACATTCTTCTATTAATGAATACTTAAGTCTTTTAATAAAGAGAAAAAATATCAATATTGTTAAAGAGATTTGAATATAAGGAATAAAGCAAACCATATACTTAAAGACAAGTATTATAAAACAATATTGGGCCTGGATTGCTACTTTATCATTGATATGTAATTCAGAATAAAGTAATAAGTTTTTGAAATTTAGAAATTCAGTTTTATTAAATATAGCCAAGATGTGTTAAGCATCCTTTGTACATTATTTGATAACAGTTCAGAGGGGGGAAGACAGTCTATAGCATACATATTTGAAGTCCAGAATAATTTGGAGACCGAATAGAAAAGTCCAGATGTTGAGATAACACTTGACAAACAAATGGGATTAGGTTCTCCAGAACAGACAAGTCTTCACTGTGCCAGCTCAAAATTCAGTATATTTTAAAAATTGAAACAGCTTGTTCAAAAGAGTAAGAATCTCTTCTTCTCAATCTTGTCACTCACTGTCTACTTTCCTTTCAGTTGCTGTGACAAAACACTCTGACCAAAACCAACTTGGGGAGGAAAAGCTTTATTTGGCTCACATCTCCTGGGTCACAGTTTATCACTGAGGGAGCCCACTGTAGGAACTCAGGGCAGGAACCTGGAGGCAGGAGCTGAAGCACAGACTATAGAAGAATTTTGCTTACTGGCTTGCTCCCTGGCCTATGTTCATTTAATCTGATTTCTTATACAGTACAAAACAAACTGTCAAGGATGGCCCCTCCCACAATGGGCTGGGTCCTCCCACATCACTCAACAATCAAGAAAATACTCCACAGACATGGCCACAGGCCAGTCCAATGGAACAAATTCCCCAATTGAGGCTCCCTCAACCAGGGTGTGTTGAGTTGACACTAAAGCTATCCAGTGCATCCACATACCCAACATAAAACCTATGACACTAATTAAAACTAAATGCTAACTAAATATTTGTCTCTAAGTAAGTAAACTTGTCTATATCTTCTGATTTCCATTTTAATTTGAGTATAATGTGTTGATTCTCAGCCTTATTTTGCATCTTATTAAAATTATATGATGCATTTAAAATGTACAGGTGCAGGAATTGGAAAATGTGGTAATCTTAGAAGGGGGACTGCTAAAGAAGAAATCTTTTTGCGTACCTACACCTCCCTTGGTGTAAGTTTATCTACCGGAGTGTGGTCAACCTATCTAGCATTGCTCCCTTAAAGAAGATCAACTCAGAGCTGGAGAGTTGGTTTAGGTGTTAAAAGGACTGGCTGCTCTTGCAGAGGAACCAGGTTTGATTCCCAGCACTGACATGGCAGCTAACAATGGACTATAACTCAATTTCAGGGCATTTCTAGGGCATTTGAAACATGGGTGCACCTATGAACATGCAGGCATTACATTCATACACATAAAATGAAAAGAAGACCAATTCTCCCTCATCTAGCAGAGATCAGCTGCCAATAGTTCCTAGGCTAATGTTGTGGCCTCCTGCCCATTTTCCCAGTTCTATACTGGTTTTTATCTAATTGAGTTTGCATAGGGTGTATGAATCCTATCACAATTGCTTTAACATATGAGCAAGTTTCCAAAAGGCTGTAAGACTGTTTCTTTCTGGTCATGCTCTTCCCCACATGAAATTCTGTGGGCAGGCCAGGAGGGGACTGCAGATAGGGGAGGAGGTCCAAATATGATTAATATTTATTGCATGGAATCCTCAAAAAAACAATAAAAATATACATTGAAACAAAGAAATCTTTATGAGTCCTTATATCAGGGTTATACTGAAATGCTGCCTGAAAAACTTCTACATTGGAATGTCATGCATTGGTTCTTAAATTGAAGGTGTCTAGGCCTTATCTGGAAGTACTGATTTTTGGTAATCTTGGAGTAGGGCTCAGTAACCGACTGTTTTTTTAAACAGTAGTTTGCCAATAAGCACCATAAAGAATACTGGAGAGCTCCTTGCAAATGCAGTTCAGGCCCTTATCCAGAGCTACCATGTCAAAATGTACATTGTAATCAAGTACTCAGGGGATGGCGGAGCTTGACATTACTACACTAATAATTTAGGAATATTGTCTTCAATTGTAGATTGACTTACTAGCCTAAGGATGCATATGTCAGCTACTGTTGGCAAGACACATGCTCACTCTGATACTTGCTGCTGAGGCAGGATAACTGTATTTGTCAACTGTGTTCCCAGAGCACATTAGAAGATTGTACTCCAGAGGCTGGAGAGATGGCACAACATGAGCACACGGACCTGCATGCAGACAGTACATTCATATACATAAAATAAACAAATAAATAAAATTAAAAAAATTAAAAAAAGAAGATTGTACTCCAAATTTCTCTCCAACTACTCTGTGGATACCAAGTCCACAACAAAAGTACCTTTTCTTCTGTTTGCCTCCAATATCCAATACTTACACTGAGTCAGTAGTTAATGTTGGATGCAAAATGACTTACACTATGGGAAACACATTTCAAGGAAAAAAATGACTATTTTTATGGTGGCTAGAGAAATGTCTTAGTGGTTAAGATCACTGGCTGTTCTTGCAGAGGACCAAGGTTCAGTTCTCAGCACCCACATGGTAACTAACAACTATCTGTTGTTCCAGTTACGGGGAATCCAACACCTACTTCTCCTTCCATGGGCATTGCACACAAGTGGTGGACTTACATACATGTAACCAAAACACTCATACACTTGAAATGAACATTAATTAGTCAACATAAATATCATTGTTGTAAATTCTATTTTTACTGTATTTTTCAAAATGCATAATGTTGGCTATAATGGGAAAGCAAGTATAATCTTTGTGATAAAATATTCAAATTATATTACTAATCAATTTTAACAGGCTCAAACATTGCAAGCCACTTCTGACCAAATTCTGACTGTACCTCATTGGGCTAACTTACCATAAATTAGCCAGTTCTGTCTTTTTAGTGCATCTCAAACCATGAGCTCTGAGCC
The DNA here is from genome assembly GCA_009823505.1 of Rhizomys pruinosus. Classification (NCBI taxonomy): domain Eukaryota; kingdom Metazoa; phylum Chordata; class Mammalia; order Rodentia; family Spalacidae; genus Rhizomys; species Rhizomys pruinosus. The sequence continues at coordinate 249,718 of VZQC01011147.1, read as the reverse complement.
TTTATCACAGTAGCCATAACTGTAATTTTCTAGTATTCACAAAAGGCTAGGAAACAGAGCCATGGTTGATGAACAAGCACAGGCTGGGAGGGCAGGGAGTCAACAACACCCAGTTATTTTATAGCCTCCTCCATTAATTTTAGCTTGAAGCCAGACAACTGACTTCTAATTGGCTTGATGTATGCTATTTTTAGCCATATCTATCTACGAATTTTTAATGCTCTTGGTCATATTGCATTGTATATTGTGTGTAACATAATACATAATATATGCACACATTATATATATATATATATATATATATATATATATTCCCAGATAACTTGTTCATAACTGAAGAATAAGTACAATTAAGTATCCTTATTTGAAATATAATACTCTGCAAATTTGCCAGAAGCATTCAATTAGTGAATACTGTACCATTTCTCTTAAGGGAAATATAAGATTCAACTCCTCTGAGATATTGTTCTTATTTTCCTCTACTTATGAACATAAACTTGTTCCTATGTGTCCTTCTATTTAAAATTTTTAAACTGTGTGTTGATTTATAAGCTACAGTGTTAGAAGTCAGATATGAATGAAGTCTATCTTTGTTCATAAGATGCAAATGGACTTGTGTCTATAAACACTGGGCAGTACTTCAGCACTGTACCTGGGAGTCGCTTTAAATACCAAAATTACTAATAAACAGAATGAAAATTTGAAAAGCATGACAATAAGTGTACCTCCAAAGGGTACTTGTTAACGCTAAAGAAAATCTCAAGGTTGTGTATGCATGCTGATGGATCAAATGTTCTACTGTTTTGCACAGGCAGTGATGTTTGTCAACATGAAAGTGGCATGCTGATTTGAGAGTTTCATGTGAATTGCAAATATAAAATCTGCCGATAATTTTGAGTAACAACTAAGATTTATGTGTTCAAGGATTTTGCTTAGTGTTTAGCGTAGTATTTCTATAGAGATACTCACTGATTCAACAAGATGGTCCCTCTTCTTGGGTAGAAAATCTGCAACTGACAAAGATTCTATGAATACAATTTTGTTCCTAAAGTATTATGTAAAAATGCAAAATTAGGAGGTCATGCTCTATGATGGCTGATCTTAAGTGTCAACTTGACTGGATGTGGGATTAACTAAAATGAGAGATCTCCTAATTGGATCATTTGAAGCTGGGAGACCACCCTAAATGTGGATTTACCTTCTGATGGCAGCAGGTATAAAAGGCCATGGCAGAAGGGAGCTCTTGCATTTTAGGTTGGTTGGTTTCTCTCTCACTGGGTAGTTCCTCTTGCTACTGTGATCAACTTCTTATATTTCAACATAGACTGAAGTCTAGCAGATCTCTTGGAATCCATCAGGCCTTCAGCCACAGATTGGGACTACTGAGACATCNCTTAACTTTGTTATTTCAGTCACTTAAAATGAGTTCTGGAATGTGTTTATAATTGCTTTATGAAATAGATCATCTCAGTGATGTCACCTCATCATGATTTATTCTTACTTAGGGGTGACAGATTCTAATGGCTTGTCTTCACCAGCCACATGTAGTGATGTTGCTACCTTTCTGTTTACTGAGGTTTATGGTTTGTAGGGCAGTTTTCCCTGTTTCCCTCTTCTATTGGTTCTGTTTCTTTATGAGAACTCTGACTAATACATGCTCCAAGTGAACATAATTAAGTTTGCTTTGTCCTAGATCTTCTATGAGAACTTCTTATGTAATATCTTTTATGTAGACTCAGTACAGTAAAGTCATGAACTATATACAAGTTCATACTTATAAGTGCCAGAAAAGACTACCAAGTTATAAGTCTGTATTAGTTTTACTTGTTTTTAATATTGTATTTATTATTTTTATTTGATGTGTATAAGTGTATGGTATGCATATATGTAAGTGTGCCCATGTTGTGTACTTCCCAAGGTGGTGTCAGATTCCCCAAGAACAAGATTACAGATAGCTTTTTAGCTATCACGTGGATACTGGGAATCTAACCGGGGACCTCTGAAGGAGCAACGAGTGTTCTTAACTGCTGAGCCAACTCTCCAGTCCCCTTTTAGTTTTAATTGTAATTAATATGTATCCCCGTGTACAATAGAAGAAGCTACATCTGAAACAAGTAGAGGTGAATGCCTTGTCCATAGATTGCCACAACAATACCTCCTCCAATGAGCCCTACAACTCTCCCCTTGAATCTGAAAGGTTCCACAAGTTCTCTGACTCGCTGAATATGCAGAGTTGAGATGTTTCATTAATTCACATAGCCCCTAAGTGGCCTCAAAGCTTCTGTCTCCTGAATATTATAAGCCAGCCACTGTGTAATACATATAATAACTGAAGCCCAAATCTATGTTCAGAGACATAAAAGTCCAGAACAATAGAGGTGCCAGAGTTATGAACCAGTTAACCAATTTGGGAGTTCATCTTCAAGTGTGAGTTGACTACAGTCGATAGCAGATGGAACAGGAGCTACCTACTTGAGTACCACCTGAACTATATGGTGTAAGCAAAATAATTGCCTCCTGACATTTCATTTTGATGTTTTTATTTGATATAATTTAACCTTTTTATTTTGGGATTTCTGAGTATGTACACTCTGCACACCTAATATGGCATGCATGTGAAGGTCAGAGGACAACTTGTTAATTTTCTCACCTGTCGGTTCCCAAGGTCAAACTCAGGTCATCAGGCTTGACAGCAAGTATCTTTACAGGCTTAATCATTTCACTGCTCCTTAACTTTGAGATAATTTTGAATGCATTCTTTAGTAATCTGGACACTCAGAGATGGAAAGATATATTGGTAGCTAAGAGCACTGGCTGCTCTTATAGAAGGCCCAGGTTCAGTTTCCAGCACCCACATGGAAGCTAACAAGCATCCATAGCTCCAGTTCCAGGGGATTTGGTGCCCTCTTCCCACCTCTGAAGGCACTGCATGCATGTGGTGTATTTATGTATAAGCAAGCAAAACACCCATACACATAAAAAAAAACTAAAAAATAAAACAGTCAACAAGGATGTGCCGCTGCCCTACTTAAAAAAGTCTTTACTCAAAAAAAAAAAAAAAAAAAACAAAAAACAAAGCCGGGGACGTTGGTGGCGCCCGCTTTAATTCCTAGCACTCGGGAGGTCGGGAGGCAGAGGCAGGTGGATATTTGTGAGTTCAAGGCCAGCCTGGTCTACAGAGTGAGTTCCAGGACAGCTGGGGCTACAGGGAGACCCTGTCTCGAAAAGACCAAAAAAAAAGTCTTTACTATTTGAAGACATTTGACTGATCGAAAATAATATATTTTCCACTACATTTGCTCCAGCTTACCTAGTTTACTTATCTCCTCTTAACCCAGAACAGCAGGAAATTTAATTTGGTTCCTGTCCAGTATCCAATACCTAGGACTAACAATGTGACTGGACAAGTTAGTGAACATCTCAAAACCTGAAATCCCTCAAAGGGGGTTGTGGAGATATTGTAATGTTTTAAAGAATGAATTATCTATTATGAATTATAGTCATTCTTTATAAATTCAAAAGTAATAATTTATTTTCTTGGCTAGAATGAATGAAATTATTGCAGATAGGTAAGTATTCACTTATGCTCTTAAAGGTTTTACTGTAATACTACTGTATATCAGTGTTCATGAGACTACTGCTTAGAGATAAACAAGGAGAGAGAGAGAGAGAGAGAGAGAGAGAGAGAGAGAGAGAGAGAGAGAGAACTTTTCATTTGGTTTATAAAGTTATGTCATTTAATCACTGTTTTCTACTTTGTGTTGTGTTTTATGCACTTTAGAATATGTACCTCATATACATTTTCTGAAATATGATGTGTCTATATTTCAACTTATGTACAAACTGCATTCAATGACAGTATTTTTGGCTTATGAAACATAAAGCACTTTGTGGTCTTTGAATAATGCTTACCAGTTAAAGACAAGGTTGGTCAACTGCAGTCATTGTCTTTGTCTAATTAAAGTCTCATATCAGCCCTGGCTTCCTCTATTTTCACTCTTCCAAGTTTTGACTCAGTCTCCTCCAATCCTGTCTTCTTTTCTACTACATTCTTTTTGTATCTCTCTCCCTGCACTTGCGTGCGTGTGCTTGCGCGCGCTTAAGGCTCATCTTTTTTTTTTTTTTTCTGGACCTTTGGGTTAACAATCACGTTCACACTAGCACACCTGAGATAGGAGTTCTTGTGATTCCAGTCCCTTGTCTTGTCTGCCCAACTGAGCTACAATAAAATACAAAATAAAATAAAAATGATTCAGCATTATTTGCAAGCAGTTTGTATGGAATTCTAAACCTAGAACTCTATAAAATTTTTAGATCGGGACAAGCATGTAGAGAAGACGAGAGAAGAGAGTCAGCAAATGATTAAAAAATTAGGGACCTGCCTTCTCCCATCCCGCTTGTTGGGGTCTCTTACACACACTCTCTTACTTTTCCTGACACCTGCCACCACACGCCCCTGCACCCTCGCTAATGCATCCTTGAAAATTCTGGAAGCTTAAACAAGCCCAAGAAATGCTATTCATCACCCTTTAAAAGAAGTGGAACTGCATATATTTGCTTTATTTACAGTATTAGGTTTTTGAAAATCAAATTCATGTGAATTATTGAAGCAAAGCATGCAAATATGCATTTTTCACACAGTATTAAATTTATCCTTAGGAAACAAAAACAAGGAAAATAACAAGGGAGCTCGAATCCAAACTTTCCAATCTCTGTCATCACATTTGCACTTTTGTAAGTTTAAAAACTTTGTTCCTTTGATCTTTATTATTTTATAATAAGAATTCATTATTGTATACAGTTTACAGAATATTAATTTTCAGAAAGTTTTATCTTATTGATGAGTTCATAAGAGGCCAAAAAATGTTTAGTGATAGGTAGGAATGAGAAGCACTCCTTGCTCAGACAGGATGGAGAAAGCCTGGCATAATGTCATTTCACAAGATCCAGCAGCATGGTTCAATATAGTACGGTCAGCAGTGCATAGCATAAAGAGGATTAGAAAGAGTGCAAGGCTCTTAACCTTTTCCTTCAAAGTTTTGGACAATTACCCTTGATCAACAGATATTGGGAATCTGAAAGTATAAAGTTTTCTACTCTGTCAAGCGCATTATTTATTTATTTATTTATTTATTTATTTATTTATTTATTTATTTTTGTCTTTTCGAGACAGGGTCTCCCTGTAGTCCCAGCTGTCCTGGAGCTCATTCTGTAGACCAGGCTGGCCTTGAACTCACAAAGATCCACCTGCCTCTGCCTCCCAAGTGCTAGGATTAAAGGCATGTGCCACCACACCCGGCTAAGCGCATTATTTTTACAGGTTCAAAAGGGATATGCTAATGCACAATCTCTGGGTTTCATCAAAGAGATCCAATGTGTAATTATATGTCTTAAGAATGCTAGCTTCAGTTGAAAATACGTGATTATTGCAAAGTGAAATACTAGGAGCATTGGAAAAATATCCAAAAAGAAATGCTCATGTCTACCTAAGTGCAACCTCTTTGCCCTCATCTATCATTGAAGCCAGAAGGAATATACCTTTCCAGGTGAAAAGAACTTTGGAGTTATCAAGCCTAACTACTCTTTTCTATTCTCAGTTGCAGAAATCATGTGCTTAGCAATGTTAAAATGTGTATGGGAGAGGTAGGAAAATGTCCCTACTTCCTAAAGACAAACCAAGCAAAATTCCTCCAAAATGCCCTTTTGAGAAGTCAAGGAATTTATTGGGTAAAATGGGGTTATATAACTGGGAGAAGACAAGGGAGAGTTATACAAGAGACCATGGAGATAAATGAGTTTGTTACAAGGTATGGGTGAGGATTTACTTATAGAGTGTGGGTGACTTCTCTGACTCCACAAGGCTCTACTGGAAAGTCTTTACCCAAGAGTGCAAGATGGTCCATCTGTAGACACATAAAATGGTGAGAGACCCTCACTTAGACTTCCCAGTCTGTATATGTTTTAGCCTTTCCCTGGAGTCATGTGCAATTACGGTTGAATTGTTCATCATGGATGGGAGGTGTGGCTGGATATCCAAGTGAGGTTCTTGTGGTTCAAGAACCTCTTGTGCCCTTATCTCTATGCAGTGGCATCAACAATCAGCAAAACCAGCTTGAGGATCTTTGGCAAGCCAGCATAGCTGAACACAGAAAAATGCCATCTGCTTGACTCAGGGGCCAGTCCTGTACAACAGAAACCAATGTGGAGCATGGGTTATTCTACATGTTATTTGAGTGGAAGTCTTGAAATTTGACCCTCTTCTAGGCTATATTTACATATAATATAGGCATAATATATATATAATAAATATACATATACTATCTATATATATATATATGTATATATATATATATTATATTGTATGAAAAGCAACTTCTTCACCATTCATAAATTTCAAATGCATAAGGTAACCACATTTCCCTAAGCTTCTCGGTAGACTATCTTGGAATCTGAACAATATCAAAAGGGACTGTTTTAGGCATCCAACAATATATATATATATATATATATATATGTATATATATACATATATATATATGTAGAGAGAGAGAGAGAGAGAGAGAGAGAGAGAGAGTAAAACTTATGTGAAACCAATGAAAATGTTACTTCAGTGTCAAGAAGAGTAGCAGAAAAGATCAGCATAGAAAAGTGCTTGTGGGGCTTGGCATGGGACTCAGTGGTAGGACACTTGCTTAGCATGTGCAAGACCCAGTGCTCAATTTTTGGTTCTGCAAAAAACAATAGTGCTTTAGTTCATTCACTAATGAGCCAGAAAAGCAATGTTAAAGAGTCTTCCCTTCAGGCAAACAGCAAAACGAATATGAGTATGCGTAGAATTAAACACAGGAAGTGCTCTAGTTTGTCCAAGATTATAACAATTAGAAGTGGAAGGGTGAGGTCCCTTGGGGCCCAGGCCTTTATTCAGTGAGGACAATTAGCTTTTTGGCTTGCTGAGTAAAGGAGCATTTGTAATAAAATCGGAAACTTTCCTGAAGGTCAGACATGCTATATTTATTGCTTCCTCCTTGTCTATAAGCCAGAACATTCTGTCACAGTTGTGATACAAGCCAACCAGAGTCAAATAAATCTTTGATCTTTTTTGTTCCACTGTGTCATTAGACACAAGGCATTTTTAAAATCGAGAAAATTACCTGAGAAAGATGTTGAGAAATTGGTTGGTTCAAAAAAGACTGACCACAGTGATTAAAGAGATGAAAAAGATGACCTGTCAGAGAATTCGAAGAAGGTAGAATTACCAGTTGAAAGATTAGGTTGCAAGATAACTTAATAACTACTTTCAAATTTCAAGAGGGTTTCTATCTCTGTTTTATCTATTTTTGTAGAGTTTGAAACTACCAAATAATTATTCTGTATTTTCTAATACCAGAAGTATTTGACTCATTCTGCACTATTCTTTCCTTTTTTTAAAGCTTAAAATGTCCAAACTTGTATGTGGCATTCATCCATTTGAAAGTGTAAGTGGTGGGAAGATGTAATCAAATAGTGTATGGCTGCATTTGGCTTCTTCCTGTAATTGGAAGGACAGTTTTTCTTTTTTTTTCGTAAACAAACTTTGATAAGTTCTTATCACTTATCAAATTCAACTTCCTATGTAATAACCTCTTCCAACACTTGGCTCTAGATATGCAGTGAGTTATTGCCAGTCCTTAATGACAAATGAAGTAAGTAAGCAAGACAGAAATTAAGCTACATTCCCTGTTATGAACTAAAACAATGTTTGGAATTTGTACCTTGTCTATTTTAGATAAATACTAATTTATAGACTATCCAAGTTCTTTCAAGTAAATCATTGTCTGTTTAATGAGAATCAAGGATTGTTAAAAATGTCTTTGAAAGTGAGGAGAAGAAGAGGAAGACATGACCTTCTGAAGATGTCAATAGTCTGGCAGTACAAATAATTAATGAGTTAGAAACTGATGAGAAGTATGAACTCACACTCATGTGTCAGACCTGGAGGGACACATGAATCCTGTTTGAGTCAGAGCAAGCAGATCTGAGAGTCTAAGTAGGTTTTCCTAGCTGTCAACACTATTCTTTTACAGGAATGTATTCTATTTCCTCTCATGCCAATGTCTCACCACATTCACAGCTTGTTATAGATATTCATCCAATTCAACTATTCTTTGAGCTTGTTAGTTTTGTTTTGCTTTGTTTTTTGCTAATCATGTGTGAGATTTTCCTTAAACTTCGTCACATTTATGTGTCAAAGACTCAACTCCATCTCCCTTTTCCATTATTTGAATGCTTTATTTTCTTTTGAGTCACCAATGATATTTTCTTTTTTTTTTTTAATTTTTATTTATTTCTGTATGTGTATCAATGTACTGTCTGCATGCAGGTCTGTGCACCCGTGTCGTGCAATGCCGCGGAGGTCAGAAGAGGGTCTCGGATTCCCCTGGAGCTGGAGTTCTCCTGGAATTGGAGTTTCAGATGGCTCTCGGCCGCCATGTGGGTGCTGGGGATCGAACCCGGGTCCTCTGTAAGAGCAGTCGGCGCTCTTAACCGCTAGGCCATCTCTCCAGCCCCACCAATGATATTTTCAACTTTAAATTCTAGAAAATGAACTTTTGATGATATTTATTTATCTGAATGCCGGGTCATAGCCCAGGTCCCAACCAATCCTGAGTCAAGAACAAATGTGCATAAAACTCATCTACTTAGCTCTGCATCTTACTAGCTATACTTTACTCGGTACCCACAACTACAGGTCAGGAATTTTCTTGGCATGAAATAAGACACACCACTAACATAATTTGCCATTGTGTTTTGAAGAAAATACATAGTTGGAAACATTTTTAAAGAAAAATTTCAGATTGAAGGGACATTTAGGGAAGAGCTAGACATGCAAATGAACATAGGCCTTAGACAAAAAAAATTGCTTTGCCTGAAGAGGAAATGAAGAATAGAGAATGCCTGACTAGGTACAATGAAAGCAGGAAGTAGCAGCTCTCAAAGAGGGTGAGATTGTAAATTAAACAAGAGATTAGGGAATAGTCACCCTGTATGCAAATTAAATAACTGCATGAAGGTTCAAAATCAACTTTTTCCTATTAATTTTTACCATGAATAAGGGAAATTTTATTTTCATTTTTTTCAAAGCCAATTTTTTTAATGAAGCTCTGTGCATTTCATACAAAATTGCAAATCAATCTAGACCTGTGCCCCCCTCCCCACCCCACTCCCACAACAGCAGAGCTCAGGCATTCTGCCAAACATGTTTTTCATCTCTCTCAAAATTCTCGATGCAGAAGTTTACTGTTTCAAGCAGAAGTTCACTCTTTCAGTCAGTTCTTTGACACAGTCTTTTTGTTGTTGTTGTTGTTGTTGTTGTTATTCCTTCCAATATGTATCACTCCAAAATGTGCACATACGCATGCCACATATATCATAGTTATAGCATCTTCAGCTTATGATTTTTTTATTCTTTATTAGGCTGAAAGTTGTCATGTTTGAAGTCTCCTCCTTGGCAAGCCCAAACCACCATCAGTTCTGCCCTTGTGCTCATAAATTGTTTCCAGTCTATGGTTTATTTCCAGCTTTTTTGAGGTACAGCTTATAATTGCCTCTTATTTTCCATTATTTAAATCACCTCATGCTTATAACAGCAAAGAGGATTTCGGCATCAAATTCATTGTCTTAGTAAAGTGAATTACATTAATTAATATTCATTAAAGATATACAAAGCACACCTTAAGTTCAGTGTTTCTCATAACATATTCCTGTCTTTTAGTTCTCCTCTGCTGAATTAAACACCCTACCTTTTGTTTTCTGTGTAAAGGAAGAAGGAACACAAGGGAAATATTTTAGAGCTACTTTCAGATCCAAAGTCAAACCCTTGGCTTGGACTAGGACTCAGTGGGATTTCATTAGAATTGCTGCAGAAGATTTGATTGAAAACTCAAGAGTTTCTGCATTCCTTCTACAGAGGCAGGTCTGTGGAATCCTGAACAATGCCCCCGAGAAGCATTAGGCAACAAGTCATGATTTCTCACTTCCCTGTCTGATTTGTGTGAGAAGGCAGATTTCCTTTCGTGTGTGAAGCTAAAAATGAAGTCATTAGCTTCTGTTTTCACTCTCCCTCAGTACTGTGCCAAATGGAGGTCTCAAGTCACATTTCTAGCGATTTCTCTACCTGCTGGATAAAGAAATGTGCCCCTTATGAATAAGAACAGGACTCAGATTGACCTATTAGCAGACAGCATTGCAAATGGACAGATTACCTAATTAACCCATGACTCAGAAATTAAGTTCTGTTGCTCGTTCCTATCAAAATGTAAAGGAGGAGTCTTTCATCCAAGATGAAGAGTAGAAGGACTTAATCTCAACCTGCCTTTTCTTTCTTGGGTTAAGTATACCATGCAAGTTAAGTATACCATGCAAATATCTTTTAAAACACTGATTTTTTCAAATATTACATATATATATATATATCTTTTTATTTTATATTATTTAGTTTTGTATACATCTGTAGTGTGTGAATCTGGTTTTACATACACACACATACATATAATATATATATTCACATGTGCAGGGGAACCCACTTTTTGTGGGTGCACATTCACAAGTGTGTGCATGCTTGTGGAAATATAGTGTTGACTCTGAGTGTATTTCTCATTTGCTCTCCACTATATTTACTGTGGCAGTCTCTCTCTGAACCTGGAGCTTACTGATTCCAGCTAATCTAGCTTGCCAGCCTGCCGCAGGGGCTTCCTGTCTGCCTCCTGCGTGCTGGTATTACAGGCAGCTTCCATGATACCCCGGCTTTTACATGAGAGAGACCTGGGGATCTGAATTCCACTCCTCATGCTTGGACAGCAAGCACTTTATCCACTGAGATTCCAGCCCCCAGCCCTCAGGGATTCTAATGTTTAGATAATCTAGAGCATAATTATTTAAAAATGGATACAGCTTTGGCTTTTTAAAAATTTTTTGGTGTTTTTGAGACAGGGTCTCCCTTTAGTCCCAGCTGGCCTAGAGCTTGCTATGTAAACCAGGCTGGCCTTGAACTCACAGAGATCCACCTGCCTCTGCCTCTGGAGTGCTGGGATTAAAGGCATGTGGCACCATACCACCCAGTACATCTTCAGCTTTTTATTTTATTTATTTTTTATTTTTATTTATTTTTTTGAGACACGGTCTCCCTATAGCCCCAGCTAGCCTGGAACTCACTCCGTAGACCAGGCTGGCCTTGAACTCACAGAGATCCACCTGCCTTTGCCTACCTGGCTTAAAGATGGTTCTTAGGTACAATGTGGGTGCTGGGAATCGAACCGGGGTCCTCTGCAAGAGCAGTCAGTGCCCTTAACCACTAGATTGTCTCTCCAGCCCCAACGTTGGCTTTTTAAAGATTGGTAAAATAACCTTTAAAACACATTTTAAAATATAAAAAATAATAATCGTGTGGCTATTCATTACTTTTGTCCTTGCTAACAGTTTTTTTGATTTTAATGATTTTCTGCTTGGAAACAAATATGTTTTTGTAAAGAGAAATCCATGTGCTGTGAGTTGAGGGGCACGTGCCACCAGACTTCTCCCCCAAGAGTTTCTAGTTATAGTGAGAACTTCTGAAATTCTCTCCTTTGAGATTTATTTCTTTGGCTGCTCAGGAGAATATTCTGCAGATTTGTAGTGTATCCTTTCAGAGATCTTCAAGTATCCTTAATTTCCTCCCACTGTTAGGTATCATTGGATATATTCTGTATCTTTTTAAAAAAATTTTTATGTGCATGAGTGTACTGTCTGTATGAAGGTTGGTGCACCCATGTCATGCAATGCTGCGGAGGTCAGAAGAGTGTGTCAGATTCCCCTGGAACTGGAGTTAAAGATGGTTCTTAGCCACATGTGGGTGCTGGGAATCAAATCCTGGTCCTCTGCAAGAGCAGTAGGTGCTCTTAACTGCTGAGCCGTCTCTCCAGCCCCATATTATGTATCTTTTATGAAGCATTGCACAAGATACTTTTGTCTTCATGTTAACTATTAGCTACTTCTGACAGAAAATGTGGGTAGTGATAAGAAGCAACAAAAGATAATAAAGGAAAGATATAATGAAAGATGATCAAGAGTATTAAATGGCTCCTAAGTCACAGAAAATTTGATAACATCACAAAAGTTAAGATTATGTATGAAGATTTTTTAAGGCATTGGATGAAATTGTGGAGGAATCTTGACTGATGCATGTACCACTAACCCAGGCGACAAAGGCTCTTGCAGTGTATTCCATGCATTGCAAAGATAGACTTGTCTGTGCATTTCTAAATTTTGATTTAGTGACTTAGATTTCATCAGTCCACTGCCTCATGCCTCCTTCCCTACCTATTATTGTGTGTGCTCTCCTAGTTCTAGGCAGAATACAGATTTGTATTTTTCACAGGCCCAGGAATTGTTAGGAGCAGCTCATGTTTGTTCATGGTAGGATCTAGGCTGGAAACAGGTACCTGTGCAAATCTGTAGGCTCTCCCACAGCACAGGGGACTGAAATCTAATCGGCACTCTTCTTCTGTTGCTAGGCTTAAGCAATTTAGGTCTGGATTTTCTCCCATCTGTCAGCAAATTCAAACAGACAAGATCAATGATATGTGAATACAAATATGAAAAGCTGAGTTTTACAGCCTTGAAATCAGGTGGTCTTGTTACAGGGGTATATGAAAGATAAAGAGAAGGAAAGCATTCCTACAAATAAGAGTAATGGATAAATGAGTAGTGACAAGTTAAATTCAGGATTGAAAGGAGATTTTAATTGGAAGGAAATTCTGGCAGCTTTTCTTGTCAATTTGACATAACCAAGAGTCAGGTAGGAAGAGGGAACATCAATTGAGGGATTTCCCTGTGACTATGTCTGTGGGGACTTGTCTTTACTGTTTATTGATGTGGGAGAGCCCAGCCCACCATGGATACTCCTAACCTTTTGACCAGTGCTTTTGGGTTGTGTAGGAAAACTAACTGTGCTTCAGCCTTGGGACAAGTCAGTAAGGAGTGTTCCACTGTGGTCCCCTGTTTCAACCTCTTGCCTTGAGTTTCTGAGTTGGCTTCTCTATATGATGGATTCTAACTTGTAAGATGAAATGAACTATTTCCTCCCCAAGTTGCATTTGTTAATAATATTTAAGTTCATTACACCAAAAGGAGAATGCCAAATTATGCTTCTAGGATGAGAGAAATACCCTAGTAGAAAATGAGAGGAATATCGGCTTTATTGTACAGTGACATTATAAAAGCACATCCTTTGAGTTTATTGGGTAATAAATGGTCCTAGATATGCTGAAAATATTTAACCTTAGTTTATGGTAGTAGGTAGTGTATTCCTATAGTGCATTAGTACTCCTTAATATCAACTGGTAATATGAATTCACCTAATGTTGGTAATGCAGGGTAGTTTGCTATCTTGACAGGTACCTTGACATTCTGTGAAGGCATCTGCAGATTTATAGATTGCTATGTACAGAATACCGTTCCCCCAATTCTGTATTGAAGGGCTAATTCCCCCAATAAGTTTGGGTTTGCTGAGGGGTGACTGTGTTTACATTATCAACTGTGTTTGCATTAGATAATGAGACTGAGGCCTTCGGGGATTACACCCATGCCCTTATAAGTAGATCTTCTCTAAGACCTATGACTTCTCCAGTTGTGTACATCTGTCTACATTTACAATACCACACGAGTTTCCTCCCAGCGAGTGGGCTTTATGTCTACTTACTTAGCCATTAATTTCCACCAAGATAAGAGTGTCACTATTGCACCAGTGTCATATGCTGTGCTGGTCATTGATGCGGATATTTGGTCTTAAAGCTGGCATTAGACTATGGATTGATATTTCCCCTTACCAGCTTACATAGTGCTTTCCAAATCTATGAGAGCTAGCCTTCAGGGAATGTCGTTGTAAGAGCCAGGGAGGTGGTGCAAGACCAAACAGAAATGAATCCATGAGCTCCCGGGATCCTGTTTATATGAAACTACAGTATTGGTATCAGTATGCACAATACCCATGCAAACTCAGCTGAGCAACAACAACAACAACAACAACAACAACAACAACAACAGCAGCATAACACAGAACTGCAGAAATGGGAAGCAGAGTCCGAACATGGCTGAAGAAATACTGGCAGCTGATTGTGGTTGGGTGAGGAAGACCTGGCCTTCTTTAGGAAAGAGACTCCAGATAAGCTTACTAGAGTTCAGGGAATAAGCTGGCACTGAGGAGTGATTAGGGAGAGCATTTTGGTGCAATGGACTCTAGCACAAATGAGAGAATGTGTGAAATCCAGGGGGGCTGTGGGAGGGTGCCAAGGGAGAAACTGGTATAAAGGTGATTAAGCCTGATTTAAAAAAAATCACGTATGGGGGGGCTGGAGAGATGGCCTAGCGATTAAAAGCTCTGACCGCTCTTGCAGAGGACCCGGGTTCGATCCCAGCACCCACATGGCGGCCGAAAACTGTCTGAAACTCCAATTCCAGGAGAACTCCAGTTCCAGGGGAATCCGAGACCCTCTTCTGACCTCCGCGGCATTGCACAACACGGGTGCACAAACCTGCATGCAGACAGTACATTCATACACATACAGAAATAAATAAAATTAAAAAAATAAAAAAATAAAAAATCACGTATGAAATACATAAATATTTAATACAAATTTATAAAAATAATAAATAATAAGATCTGCATTCTCTCTCTCTCTTTCTCTCTCTCTTTCTCTCCAGCTCTCCCAATCTCTTTATCTCCCCAAAGTAGGAATTAATCAGGAATGCAGCCATCTTTAGCACAAAACTAATTTTTGCTTTTCCGTGCTCTTAGACTTCCAGCCTTCAGAATTATTAGAAAATAAATTTCTGATATTTGATGCACCTGTGATATTTTATTTACTATCATAGACTAAAATACAGCAACACATACAAGGTTAAATAGACATATCACACAGGTAAACAGATGGAGCCCTGTATTACCTCTCTCTAGCTTTCTTTTCATTTGTTCAAATAACCTAGAAGTAATTTTTTACGCCTAAAGAAATATATATATATATATATATATATATGAGTTCAATAACATAGCTTCCTTTCCCTATAGTTAATTACTGAATGAACACAGCATTTTTCTTTCTTGTGATTCCTCTTCCCCATTCCACCTCCCAATCTACTTTATCTGCATTTCTGTTCAGATTTCTCTAACTGAACACCATTCAGAACTTTGATCTGACTTATCCACTGATCATCCAGCAGTCACAGACTTGTGTAGTTACTTGAGAACACTTGCTTCTTCTTATCATGATAAGGAACTTAGCCCTTACTCTATGGAGGATATGTGCACATACAACTTAGAAGCAGCTTATTTCAAATCATTGTTTCCATAATATTAACTCTTAACAGTTTATCACATATGAATAAAATCCATTCCTTTATGTCTTTCATAGAAGTTCAAGCATAGACAATATGATTGCATCTTTTCAGGTAAGATTTTAAGTTATAATAAACTGCTTATTAATAAACAAGGAAATAATATTTATAAAGTTGCAGTTTAATCTATATATTTACTCAGTGATATGCCACAGAAAAGAAAATTTATTTAAAAATAATGATCCATCATTTAATGGAAGCAGAAATTTCTCCGATTAAGGCTGACAGTAGCATTTGTTTATGAATATAAGCATAAATATTTAGAAGGCTGTTTGATGCTATGTCAATGTAGGTAAACAAACACATTAATTTCCATCTTAGGGCCTATGATGTCCCCTGCCACGGGTTTTTGACCAGGTTAGTAGTACTAGCCATGGATTTCCTCCTGTGGAAATCCAATCAGAGCAGTTAATTGCTTCATACCAGTAGAGCCACAATGGGAATATTTTGCCTGGTAGCTAGGTCTCTATTTCATGGAGTCCACAAATGGGTAAGACCAATGAAGCCTTTAACCTACATAGTGTCTTTTGGGACTGTGAAAGGTAGCTGGTGGGTAAGGCACTTATAGATTAGTTCTAGCTTGATTTCTCTATATCATGCAACCAAACTAGGTGGTGTCTTCAGAAACAGAGTCTTATTATTTGGTTCCGGTTGGCAACCAAGAGGAATGGAAAGAGCTTATGTCTTGAGGACCTCTGGGGTCTCTCTTTGTTGTGTGCCCACTGGTTGGTCACCTGGAAGGCTCCAATTGAAAGTTCACCTCTAAGTGGTCACACAGATGGCCCTAGTGAAACTAAATGGGTCACAAAGAAATTAAAAGTCATGAATCTCGGAAAAGGGCTATTAGGAAGAAAGAGGTTTGATGGGAAAAGGAGGGAGATAAAAGCGGCTATGTGGAGAAAGTAATCAGAGTGCATTATACAGATGCACAAAATTGTCAAAGAACAAACAGTTAAAAATATATTAATAAAGTTTCTCAACCTGCATTATTTACTAAGAGTAAATTTACATTTTAAAGGAACTAATCACTATGGGGCTTGGTGTTCTAGAATGAAGTGAAGGAGGTGAAGTTATCAGTTCTTAATGTTCAAGTCCTCTATGTAAACTGAGTTAGGTTGTGGTTTTCTATTGACCAAAGATAGTAAGAACTAGAAATACTCATGGCTGTGCTGACTTTTTTCTTGGAAAGTAATTATTATCCAAAGCCAATAGATATATTTTTTAAATAAATTAGGTCATGGTTTTCCACTATTTTAAGTTTAGATTAATTTTCCATGCTCCTCTTCATTGAGCATGAGTTGAAATCACAAGAGATAACTAAAGTATTGCTCCAAAGATGCTAAGGAGAGTTGTCTTAAGATCACAAGACCTGGGAATGGAATAGCCACAAAGCGTCTTCTTGCATATTCCATTCAACCATGTGGGCATTTCTGATACCCCAAACAAGAACTCAGGTAGGTCCATTTGCCTATATATGCAATGGGAGTCCATTTTACCTTATCGATGAAGCCTGATGTCAAAACTAAGGAGAATTTATTGAGACACCTACAAAAATTTCTGACAAATAAAATGCTGTCCTATACCTTCTCTTTTCCACCAAAAGAATCTGAAGCTAGTGAGCTGTTCCAGTCAGATCCTCAGCCACAGCAGGTGGTCTGACCTGGGACACTTCTCTCCCTTGAAATGAAGCTCTCTTCCTTGTCCTAGAGAGTGGGAGTGGGAGGCTCCTACTACACAAAGGGGCCCAGTCTCAGAAATTAACCTTTTGTTGGAAGCCTCTTTTTCTCCACTGGATCAGACATTTGGGAGGTTGTGGAGCAATAGATAGAGGGTCCTGTTTGTAGACCTCCCACCACAAAGACACTCAGAATTTTTCAAACATTGTTTGTGCCAGCAAAATGAGAAAAGATACTAAAATATTACTGCTAAAATGAAGGTATCATTTTAATCACAGTCTACAAACTTAGGGCAAATATACATGCTAAAACCTAAGAGAGTAACTGCCAGAATAAACATCTAAAAAAGCCTGCAAATCTCCTGAATAATAGACTAATGTCCAGAATATATTTAAAAATACTCACTAAGGCCAAAGAAAATCATAACATTCATGAGGAAAGAGAATCAACTATATGCCAATTTTAATATGACTCATATGTTGGATTATCTAACAAAGGGATTAGTATTAAATGTTTCAATAGCAGTTAAAATTCTCTTGAAGAAGAAAATAGACAATATGAACAAAGAAATAAAGATTGTAAAAGGTTCAAATAGAATATCTAGATTTGAAAAATATAGCAAGAGAAATAAAATTCATGCTTAATGGGCTTGAGAGTAGAATTGGCAGTGGCTGGAATTAATAAACTCGAGCCAGGGTAATAAAACTTACCAAACAGGAACAATAAGAAAAAAATATAGAGAAACTGGTGCAGAGGTCAGGGATTTGTGACACCGAAGCAAATAAATGATCTAGCATTTATAGGAAAAGGAAGGAAAAAGACTGGGTTGAAATTAAAATAAATAAATAAGTAAGTAAATAAATGACTGACAATTCCTCCAAATTAATAGGAGATACAAACCTCTACCTGGAGCTGGAGAAACTTCCAAATAGAAAGAACCAGAGAGAAAAGATGCATTACCCACAGGATAATTCCAAATTAAGTGGAATTAGGTTTCTTATTTACAACCATGTTGACTACAAGTAAGTGGCACAATAATTTTCTCAAGTTCCAAAAGGAAAGACTTGTCAAACAAATCTTGTACAAGTGCTAGATATATTTTCAGTATCTATAATTAAAAGATAGTCCTTTGAAAATGGTTTAAAATTAGTCAATTTTCGGGGCTGGAGAGATGGCCTAGTGGTTAAGAGCACTGACTGCTCTTGCAGAGGACCTGAGTTTGATCCCCAGCACCCATATAGCGACTAAGAACCATCTTTAACTCCAGTTCCAGGGGAATCTGACACCCTCTTCTGACCTCTGCAGCATTGCATGACATGGGTGCACAAACCTACATGCAGACAGTACATTCATATGCATAAAAATTAAATAAAATTAAAAAAAGAGAATTGACCTTTAAAAAAATAGTCAATTTTTGAAAATAAAGAATCCTGGAGTATGAAGAAAGAAGGAACAATAAGTAGAAGAAAAATATGGGAACTTAAATCAGGCTGTAGTCATCCCCAGTCTCCAAAGGATTGACTATGGATCCCAACATGTACATTCAAGTCAATGGATGATACAATACCCCACTTAAATTAACAAAAAATTTGCATATGTTCTATGCACATACATATGTATTAAAACATCTGCAAATTACCTACAAAACTTATTATAATCAAATTCTATGAAAATTATTGTTACTCTGTATTGATTAGATGACAAGAAGAAAGTCTGCTTCTGTGCAATACAACCATCATAGGTATAATTATATTTTTAATCTGAAGTTGGCTGAATATGTAGATGATAGAATCCATGGATATGGAAGGCTGAGTGCATATTTTCCCTCATGAATTTTATAAATAACATTTAATGATTACAATAAGTCATATTGATACCATATCATAAACCATATGATACCCAAGACAACTGTACTTAAAAACAAAGCGTTCAGTTGTAGAGCCCTTGCCTACTTCACAAGAGAGTTTGGAATTGATTCCCATGATTTCACAAGGAAAAAAAATCATGAAATGAGAAGTAACATAAATGGAAGTATATACACTTCATTTGAAGGATGCTGATAGTGATAGGCCTTAATACGTTACAGTTCTTATTTATATATTCACATTAATAGAATATAATTCTATATATCTAGAACACCTTCTCTGAATACAATATAAAATATCTATACAATGCATTGCAAGTAAATCAGTAAGTAAATCAGTAATCTCAAAAAATACCCAAGTAACATTAGGAAAGAAAAAGATAACATGATATAAAGAACAAAAAAATCACACATATTCAAAATGAAGGCTTAATAATTACCTTAAAATAAATGCTTTAAAAGACAGAGGCTTCAGAGAGAATAAACTTGACAGAGAATAAAATGGGTGAGAAATAACTTAACCATGTGATATAACCATCACTACCAAGGAAACTTCGAAAAGGAAGAGTTTATTTGTGTTTATGGTTTGAGGGGAATTAGAATCCATCATGACAGGAGGCATGATGGCATAAACTGCCGCAGAAAGCTGAGACTCACATCTTCAAGTGGGCACAGGAAGCTGAGAGTGCCACTCGGAGACTGGCAAGGCTTTTATATCTCTCTAAGCTTGACTCCAGTGATGTGTTTCCTCCAGCATGGCCACATCTTCTAAGACCTCCCCAAACAGCGCCCCAACTAGGGACAAAATGTCTGAATACTTGGACCCTATGGGGGACATTCTCATTCGAATCACCACAATAGTCTAAATATTTATGTACCCAGAAATAGAGCTTCAAAATATACAAAATATATTCCGTTAGAGTTTAAAAGAAAATCCGTGGGCTGGAGAGATGGCCTAGCGGTTACGAGCACCGACTGCTCTTGCAGAGGATCCGGGTTTGATCACCAGCATCCACATCGCGGCTGAGAACCGTCTTTAACTCCAGTTCCAGGGAAATCTGACGCCCTCTGCTGACCTCTGCAGCATTGCACGGCACGGGTGCACAGACCTACATGCAGACGGTACATTCATACACATAATAAAATAAATAAATAAAAAAGAAAATCCAGTTACCACTGAATATGGAACATATATCTCTTTTATTTTATTTTTTAAATTTAGAAAAGACCTTACAGTGTAGTGATGGCTGGCTTTAAATTCATTATGGAGACCAGGCTGGCGTTAAACACTGGGAGATCTGCCTGCCTCCACCTCCAGAGTGCTGGGATTACAGGCATGTGCTACAATAGGGTGTAACAACTTCCTCTTAGAAACTGACAAAACAATAGTTATATGACATCTGAAGAATAAGCCCATAAATGCTCTTTAAATAAAAGAAAATTCTACCCAACGACAGTCAAATGAACATTTTCTAATTTTCTTTTTTTTTCACATAAATTTATTTATTTTTAACAAATCTAGACCCGTGTTCCCGCCCATTCCCCCACCCCGCCAGAGCTCATGCATTCTGCCAAACATGCTTTTCATCTCTTAGTCTTTCTCAATATTTTCCATGGGGAAGTTGACTGTTTTGAGCAGAAGTTCACTGTTTCAGTTAGTTCTTTGATGCAGTCTTTTCTGTTGTTGTTGTTGTTGTTGTTGTTGTTTGATCCATCTGGAGTTGACTTTTGGGCAGGGCGAGAGGTACAGGTTTAATTTCAACAGGTTAACACCAGTTGCTGAAGATGCTGTCTTTTCTCCATTGTGGCTTCTTGGCCCCCTTGTCAAATATGAGATGGCTGAAATTGTATGAGCTCAGATTTGGATCTTCGGTTTTGTTCCATTGGTTAACAGGTCTGTTGTTTAGTCTCCATGTGTTCTTGTAGGCAGGAGGACTTGTCCTGGTGTTGATGTTGAGCTTTATTGCACTGTGGTCTGACAGGATGCATGAAATTATTTCAATCTTTTTGTATTTGTAGAGGTTTCTTCTGTGTCCCAGGATGTGGTAGATTTTGGAGAATGTTCCGTGGGGTGCTGAGTAGAAAGTGTATTCTCTGGTATTAGGATGGAATGTTCGGTAGAGGTCTATGAGGTCCATTTGGTGTATCATATCGTTCAGTTCAGACGTCTCTCTGTTTATTTTTGTCCTGTTGACCTATCCAAAGTACTCAGTGGGGTATTGAAATCTCCCTCTATGAGTGTACTGGGGTTAGTCTGTGACTTGTGGTCCTGGAGAATTGTCTTTATAAAGTTTGGTGCACCAGAATTTGGGGCATATATATTCATAATTGTGAAACATTCTTGGTGGATTGTTCCTTTGATGAAAATGTAATGGCCTTCTTTGTCTCTTCTGATTTCTTTTACTTGGAAGTCTATTTTATCTGATATTAAAATAGCAACACCTGCTTTCTTTTTGGTACCATTTGCTTGGAATATTTTTTTCCATCCCTTCACTTTAAGGTGGTGCCTGTCCTTGAAGGTAAGATGTGTTTCTTGTAGACAGCATATCGATGGATTCTGTTTCCTAATCCAGTCTCCCAGTCTATGTCTTTTGATTGGGGAATTTAGTCCATTAATATTTAAGGTTATGACTGATATGTTTGTGT
The DNA here is from genome assembly GCA_009823505.1 of Rhizomys pruinosus. Classification (NCBI taxonomy): domain Eukaryota; kingdom Metazoa; phylum Chordata; class Mammalia; order Rodentia; family Spalacidae; genus Rhizomys; species Rhizomys pruinosus. The sequence goes on along the minus strand of VZQC01011147.1, from coordinate 228,127 downwards.
TGCTTCCTTTTGCCTTATTATCCATCTGTGGTTTTGATTTAGGTTTCTACTTCTGCAGTTATGCTTTTATTGATTTCTCTTTCTAGGTGCCTGGGGTGGTTGCTCCTTTCTGCTGTTCTTTGAATTGCTTCAAGTATTCTCTGAAGGGTTGGTTTTCCCGACATGTATTCTTTCAAGTTTTTTATGTTATGGAAGGTTTTTCTCTCTCCTTCAACTATAATTAACATTTTTGCTGGGTATAGTAACCTGGGTTGGCATCTATTGTCCCTTAACACTGGTAATGCTTTGCTCCAGGTTCTTCTTGCTTTCATAGTTTGCGTTGAGAAGTCTGTTGTAATTCTGATAGGTTTCCCCTTATAGGTCACTTGTTGTTTTTCTCTTGTGGCTTTAAGGATTTTGTCTTTGTTTTGGGTGTCTAGCATTTTAACTATGATGTGGCGTGGAGAATTTCTTTTCTGATCTTGTCTGTTTGGAGTTCTATGTGCTTCTTATATTGGTATTGGTTTGTCCTTTTTTAGTTTGGGGAAGTTTTCATCTATTATTCTGTTGAAGCTCTGATCAATACCATTCTCTTGGGATTCTTCTCCTTCCTCTATTCCTATGATGCGGGGGTTTGATCTTTTCATAGTGTCCCACAGCTCCTCGTTGTTCCATTTTTGTGTATTTTTAAATTTTTCATAATCTTTCCTTGAGGTTTTTAGTTGTTCTGTGTTATCTTCCAGGTCCGATATTCTTTGTTCTGCTTCCTCCATTCTGCTTCTGAGGCTTTTTTCATTCCTTTCCTCTTGAATGGATGAGTGTTTGATTTCCTTTTTCATTTCCTCTTCTGATTTCTTTAGTGTTTCTATTTCTTTTTGGAGCTTCTCAATCTCTTTTTGTAGCTCTTTTGTTCGCTGGTTGGTTTCTTTTTCTTTTTCAGCATGGGATCTTTTCAGTGTTTCTACTTCCTTCTGGAGCTTGTCATTCTCTCTCTCTCGGTCCTTCTTGAGTTCCTCATTCTCTTTTCTTAGTTCTTTAATTTGTTCTTTATGATCTTGTAGTTCTTTAAGTATGCTCCCAATTGTGTTTCTGATGTCTGTGTCCTGGGGCACCCCCAGAGGGATCCCACTTCAGTAGTCTTCCATAGGGTTGGTAAAGCTTGGCGTGGGCCCTTTTCAGTGTAGTCTCTTCTTCCTGATCCTGGCATATGGGCTTCTTCTTGCTTGTATTCCAAGGTGAGTCCTAAATGCCTCTTCACTGTGTTGAAGGCTTGCTTTGCTTGCCTCCTTCGGGGGGGGGGGGGTTCAGCCCCCGGTACCTTCCGCTGGGCTCAGGAGATCTCAAATCTCAAGAGTCACACAAGCCTACCTTTAATACCGGCTGGGAGGATAACTCCGCCCCCACAGCCACAAAATCCATTCAAGCCAAAGACCACACCTTTAATCCCAGCTGGGAGGATAACTCCAACCTCACAGCCACAAAGGCCAATCACGCCAAAGACTGCAGGACCAAAGGATCAACAATCAGCTCGCTGAGGCACCCAGTTCCTACCTGTCTCCCCCTCTTCCTTCCGCTGGGCTCAGGAGATCTCAAAAATCTCTAATTTTCATTTACCAAGGTAAGTTCTGTCTTGTGCTATAAAAATGCCTCAACTGTTGAGAAAAGTGCAATACTACATTCTTTCCTCTAGTCAAATAAATCAGAATGATAAGGCAAAAAAACGCCTCAAACATTATAACACACAGTTGCTGTGCTTTCTGTCTTCTGGAGAAAATATTAGAAGCCCAAAGGGAAAGATGTCAAGGAAATAATACAAAATATTTTGTAATATTCATTATGGCAGTGTCTACAGCAAAAGTACATATTGTAAGGTTTAGTTATATCTAAGCAAACATACTCTTAAAGGAATTATTTTCATTATGGGCTAACATAAGAATTTATAGCTTATCCCACTTTGTTTACATGTACTGTAGAGCTGTCAGATTCCCATTTGCTTATGCAGTATCTGACCAGCAGATCCAGCCACTAAATGGAATCTTTTAGAGCTGGAGAGATGGCTTAGCAGTTAAGAACACTTCTCTTACAGAAGACCAAGGATCAATTTTCCAGGCCCCACATCATGGTTATGAACCATGCATAACTATTTTTCCATGAGATTCAACTCCTCCTTCTGTCTGTCTTCAATGGATACTACATGACAAAGGTGCAATTACATAAATGCAGAATGTACACTCATACACGTAAAATAAAAATAAAAATAAATTTCAAATGAATAATTTAACATTAGACAGACAAACTAAATTACTCCAAGAATAATTTAATATGATGGGTACTACAAGTTCAGTAACATATTAGTACAAATACCACAAAATGATGAATTATTGTGAACATATAAATTTGAAAATAGTGTATTATAAGCTTATTTCATTAAGAAAAATTACAGAATGATGAAATAAATGATGATTTAATAATAATGACATAAATAGAGTCATTAAAAAGCTATTATGAGATTTTATATTTACTTCCCTGGAAAACCACTAGCTCTATTGCCACAATATGCTCAGTTGGCTGAAGTTATTCATAGTTAAAACCATACAGCTTCTTTTCCAGGTGGAAAATTGTATTTCTATAAGAATGATACATGCCAAATAGCTCGATCTAGATGTCCAGATTATGGTCATTTGAGTCTAAGTGGAGCTTTATATGTGGATATTGAAACTTGGCCTCTCCTTGGTACAGCCTCTCCTTGGTCCCAGGAGTTCTTTAGGTCCCCTCCATGTCCCATGCATTCTGTTCCATAGGAACTCTGTTCTGCCATCTCTGTACAACTTGAAAGCCCACAACCCTAGTTCTCATCTTAGACTGATCCAAGTTCACCACAGTATCCCTTCCCATCTCATTGTTCAGAACACCACACTCTAGTGCCTTATGTACTCTCTTACCTCTGGAGTGAGCTGAAGAGACTGTACCAATGTAATGGTAACTGGAACATAAGAAACAACTCCATAAATATTCACCAAATGTCTAGGAGTCTGAAATGCCTGCTTCAGAATCTTGCTGAGCCTATTTATATTTTCTTTTCTTTTTCTTTCTTTTTTTTTTTTTTTTTTTTGTTTTTTTTGAAACAGGGTCTCCCTTTAGTCCCAGCTGGCCTGGAGCTCACTCTGTAGACCAGGTTGGCCTTGAACTCACAGAGATACACCTACCTCTACCTCCCAAGTGCTAGGATTAAAGGCGTGTGCCACCACGCCTGGCTTTTTTTTTTTTTCTATTTATATTTTCACGAAGCCTAATGAAATATTTCAATCTACAAATATGATTGAAGTCAACGAAAAAAGAAGTACAATTGATATTGTCCTTCTGTGTTCTCAGAAAGGAATTTGAGGTAGTGCTTACACTGTCAGAAAAGAAGTAATCATTATTTTTGAACTCCTTTTTTGATAAACGAATATTGTATAATAATTTAACTCATTCATTCATTCATATATATTATCCTGCCCTAAATCTGTTCTTATAGTTTAATCTGTAAAGATCCCTGCATGTTTAAAGGCCAAAAGTTACCCCACTACCAGAAACATTAATGAAATAGTCTATGGATAATGATCTTATACCATTATAAAACAAGGAACTGTCCTCATAATGTAGCATGTAATACATATGTTCATGATGGATAATATGATGATGTGTAGTTGTCATAGATTGTGGAAGACAAAGTAGTCTAGGACAATGGTTCTGATTTTTTGTTTTGCATATATTTGTGATCTGTCAGAATTTAAATTCTTACAGAAAGTAGATGATAAATTTCATTCTTTTGTCATTTTTAAAAAATTTTATTTATTTTTTATGTATATGAATGTACTGTCTGCATGTAGGTTTGAGCACTGGTGTCGTGCAATGCCGTGGAGGTCAGAAGAGGGCTTCAGATTCCCCTGGAACTGGAGTTAAAGACAGTTCTCAGCCACCATGTGGGTGGTGAAGATCAAACCCTGGTCCTCTACAAGAGCAATCGGTGCTCTTAACCACTAGGCCATCTCTCTAGGCCCCTCTTTTGTCAATTTTAACACTTTAAATTGACTACATTGACAAAATGAATTGTTGACCAAAAATGAGTCATTATAATGGATTTCCCTAATCTGATAAATTTACGGTTCAGCTATACACTCAGATATTTTGATCAGTAGCACCTGAATGCCCATAAACACACGGACTGTGCCTTTTCCTATTCATTATGAAGCCCTAGAGCAAAGCAACATGTGTTGCTTATGAGCCGTGGAGGCTGTCATCTGGACATCTGGACAGTACTTGAGTAGCAGAGCACACTAATCAGGAGGCTAGCTAAATGGCTTCTATTCTAGTAGAGCTATGAACCCAAAGGGAACTAAATCACTGAATAACTTGTTAATTCCTATATGCCTTTGCTTACTACTCCAGACAGCATGGGACATCTTATAGATATGTATCAAAAACAAATATTTATATTTATAAAATTAGCAAGAATGGAAGAAAAATATTCAGCATTCTTTTCTTCAATCTTTTTTTAAATTTTTTATTTATTTCTGTATGTGTATGAAAATACTGTCTGCATGCAGGTCTGTGCACCTGTGTCGTGCAATGCTGTGGAGGTCAGAAGAGGGTCTTGGATTCCCTTGGAACTGGAGTTCTCCTGGAATTAGAGTTACAGATGGTTCTTAGCCGCCATGTGGGTGCTAGGGATCAAACCTGGGTCCTCTGCAAGAGCTGTCTGTGCTCTTAACCGCTAGGCTATCTCTCCAGCCCCATCTTTTCTTCAATCTTACATTAAGTTTTGTTTTTAATTTTCTCACACTACATCCCTATTAAAGATCAGTTAAGACAGTTTGTTGGCTTGACCAAGCAAGACTAACATAGTCTTAGCAATTAGCATATTTTCTCTTCAGTGCATGCATGAATATCCTTAGACAGGAATTGCTGCTGTTTTTCAAGATTTCTGCTATAGATAGGCACCTCTAATCCTCAACAACTACTTAAATACAAATGTTTGGACTCTTGCACAGAACATAAAGTTACAAGAGTCTAACTACAAGATGGCTTCCTGCAGAATCTGAAACTTACTGCTTTCCGAGCAATGGCAGAGTTTGCCTGTTGTAGAAATGACAGAGTTTGCCTGTTAGGCAACAGTTGATTGAAAATGAAAAACAGGATAAACGTACAAACACACCACTTGTAACAAATGTCATGCGTGGTTTCCAAATGGATTCTTCATAGACCATGAAATTATACGAAAGCTGCTTCCAAATTGTTTGAAATTATTATTGGAGTTCAGATGCCAGCTCAACAGATTATATTCTGAAGAAAATAATTAGTTTGTAACTTAATTCCTTATTTCTTGGAACTGGTAATTGTGATTCAGAATTTTAACACATGGGCCTACAAAACAAATAAACCTAATCAAAATTTTTAAACAACCTTCCTCATATATTGTTCTAAAAGAGATAAAGTCCTCTCTCAGTACTCCATTCCCTTTGTGATTACATCCTATAGTAATGTTTCCATTGAAAAGAATTAGAAGTAAAGAGAACACTATTTATTAAATCAATAGAAACATTTGAGTACTTTCATAACAAAGTTGGTAAATTACATTTCTGATTTAGAAAGCAATTTCATAGTGTCCCTATGAAGACTGTTGAGAAATTGTGATTACCTTATCTATTTTTCTTTTTTTTAAATATATTTATCTCTTCAAAGTTTTCATTAGTTTAATTTCCCTTTCTTTCTTTCTTTCTTTCTTTCTTTCTTTCTTTCTTTCTTTCTTTCTTTCTTTCTTTCTTTCTTTCTTTCTTTCTTTCTTTCTTCGGTCTTTTAGAGACAGGGTCTCCCTGTAATTCTGGCTGTCCTGGAACTCACTCTGTAGACCAGGCTGGTGGCCTTGAACTCACAGAGACCCACATGCCTCTGCTTCCCAAGTGCTAGGATTAAAGGTGTGTGCTACCACTCCTGGCAGACCTTTTCTATTCTTCTATTTGAACATGTGCACATGTATATGGGGGGTGGGCAGATTTGGGGAGAAGAAAACTATATTAATAACTTGGGGCCATTCTTTCAACAAAGCTATCTGGTTTACAGAATGTGCCATGCGACAAGCCTTGGTTTCTCCTTGGGGAAAAAGCAAAGTGGCCCAAAGCAAAGAGATAGTGAACAGCACACCAGAAACTCAGTCATTCAGATGCAAACTGAAGCAAGTCAGTAGAGGTCATTTTGGTGTCTATTCAAAGATAATTATGTATCTAGAAGAAGGGCCACTTTTCTATAATCGTGGCTCATTCAATTTTGTTTTTAAATTTAATATTTAAAATAGCACTTCAGGGGCTGGAGAGATAGCCTAGCGGTTAAGAACACCAACTGCTCTTGCAGAGGACCCGGGTTGGATCTCCAGCACCCACATGGTGGCTAAGAACAGTCTTTAACTCCAATTCCAGGAGAACTCCAGTTCCAGGGGAATCTGAAACCCTCTTCTGACCTCCATGGCATTGCACGATACGGGTGCACAAGCCTACATGCAGACAGTACATTCATACACGTACAAAAATAAATAAAATTTAAAATAGCACTTCAGCCAGTATCAGAAATGGGGCATGCAATGTGTATTTACCAGAGGTCTCTTAGCACATTACTTCACTATTTTATGAATGAATAGTATTTTATAGGTTTCAGAATACGTTAAAGTCATTTAGAAAATGTTTTCATTTTCTTTTCCTTAAAGTTAATGTTTGCTCCATGCAATTTAACTTGTGTTATCCTCTTCCTAACTTTCATTTCAATTGATTGCTTATCTTTATGCATACTCTTGTTTAAGTACTCTTTACCAGAAGTATACTCTAGAAGGAAAATCATATACGCATTTTTAAAAAGCAAGTCTCTATTGTTTTCCTGCATAAACAGGTGCGAGGTGGGGTGGGGTAATGACAGGCATTCCTTGAGGACTGCATAACTTGCATTTCAAGTTGCATTTCATTTTTCTTCTTTATCTGCACAGCATTTAAATAATTATTTCAGTGTTAGCATTTTTACTTTAGGACTTACTGTTTTTGTTTTCTAAATGGCATTAAATTTTAAGCATCATTGAAGAGCATTTTTATCTTCTCTTGGCATTTCAAGAAGACTGGAAAGTCATCATTATTTGTGCTTGGCAATTTCTGACTCACTGAATTAAGAACTGCACTGTCAGAAAGAAAAGAGAAAATGCCAAAATAATCTTTTCCCTTGTGTGCTTCTGGAGACTGGAGGCCTACGGCATTTTAAACAAAACAAATACCATCCACTGTGGAGTCTCAGGCCATTTCCTTATGCTCAGCTGAAGGATCAGATTCAAATCCTGAATATTAAATTGGGTTGTGTCCCTTAAAACAACAACCCACAGAACTCTTTTCTGAACCTCTGCAGCAGACCTCTGCAGAATCCTTATGAGAGCCTCTGCAGTAGGCATCAAAGTGTGATTGAGCTGAAAGACTGCTTCGGACCTGGGGAAACAGCCTTGTGTCTCATACCAACTTCACTCTGGTTTCATGATTTCCCCAAATATTCTAGGATCCAGATGCCCATTGGAACTAAAAAGAAAATGTAGAGAGTGCACAGAATTTCTGGTAAATTTCTCTTTACCTCAGATGGGTTAGATAGCTCTCTAGCCACTATGGAGTCTGAGGTATTTCATAATGCTGATCAAACAAAGCTAACAATTTGTTTGATAAAGAAAAGCTCTGCCTTGGAACAGTACAGAGGTAGTTATTTTAAAGGGATTCTGTTGAAGTAAACCTTTTTATTTTATTTTTTTACATACATTCTTTGTATATACAGGATGCATTGGTAATGCTTATTTTAGTCTTTAGCTGCCAGTAAGACAAATGTACTGATGAACTAAGACTCTTTTTTTCTGTTTAGTACATTGTGTATGAAAGGTTTCTTTAAAATGAATCAATTACTTTAAAACACCTTCATTAAGAGGTTGGGTTAAATGCATCTCAATTGTTTTATAAATGCTATTGACACAGATTTCTTTGAACATTTCAGCAATAATCATAACTCACCATCACCTTAATGTGAACTTCAAATATTTTCCCAGTTAATGAGAAATGATTTTACTGACACTAACAGACCTTTTTTTTCTTTGCCTGTGTTGTCTGGAATTGAGTGATGTATGTAGCATGATTTTTTTTTAAACACAATTTTATAGGAATATTTACAACAGTGCCAACAACTCACCAATATCAATATTTTTTTGACTCCTAGTCATCACCCAAGGTCCTTACTGAAAATAATGTATATGGGGGCTGGAGAAATATCTCAGTGGTTAAGAGAACTGGCTGCTCTTGCAGGGGACTCTGGTGGGTTCTAGAATCCACATTGCAGCTAATCATCTGTTACTCCTATCCCAGGTGATCTAATGACCTCTTCTTACCGCTGCAGGCATTGCATGCAGTTGCATACATGCAGGCAAAGCACTCGTACAATGAAACTGATCAGAAAAATCAACCAGAATATTCTCATTTAAAAGTTAAGATAGGGACTGGGGAGATGGCTCAGTGGTTAAGAGCACTTGCTGGAGTAAATCAGAACTCAACATCCATGGTTGACAGCTCAAAAACCACCTGTAATTCTATCTCCAAGGGATCAATGGACACACACGTGCGCACACACACACACACACACACACACACACACACACACGAATAACTAAATAATAAATACATTAATCAATTGATTAAATTTAAAAAGTTAAGGTATGTATCTGAGGACCTGACCCCTTTCTGAGAAGCTGTTGACAGTTGATTGCTGCTGGGAGTTGGGACACCATTGTCCAAACTTTGATGAAAAACATGCCCAGTAGATAAGTCCACATGATATACCCTGTCTACCAGGAAGCTCTGCTTAAACTCACTGCATCAAAACCAGAAACAATTACAAAACAAAATGAATACATGATAGTGGGAGGAAACTTGTTGAGAAGGAAGATGGGATTGGGAGGCAAAGAAGAAAGGGCCGGGCTGAGTGTGCCCAGAATCTATTCTGTACAGCTAAGGAATTGTCAAAGAGGAGAGGGCAAGGGGGGAGTGTGCCCAGAATGTGTTATATAGATCTACAGAATTATTAAAGAATAAATAACTTTTCAAAATTTAGGCACAGGGTACTTATCAGTTAAGAGAGCTGACTGTTCTTGCAGAGGAGCTGGGTTCCATCGTCATCACCCACATGGCAGCTAACAACCATCTGTAACTTCAGTTCCAGAGGATCTGATGCCCTCTTCGTACGTCTGCAGGCATTGTACCACCTGGGTTACACTTACGCACATGTAAGCAATACACTCATAGACATAACAAAAATAATAAATAAGAAATAAGTAAAAGTTAAGATGAATAATTTTTTGTCTTTATAAAGCAAAATTTCACTGATTATATAATATACAATCATGTTACTGTAAAATGTTATTTAGCTATTACTTTTTATCTCTCCATTTCCTGTGCACACTGAATTTCTATTACTTATGTGTGCTTATGCATGGTTTGTTATAAAATAAAAAAAAATTCTGCAGGGTTGTGAACCTTGAGATGGAGGAAATGGAAAGTGGATTTGAGCAAAACACATTACGTGTGCGTATGAAATCTCAAACAATGAAAAGTATGAGTTACAGCATCTTCATACCTACTTTGTTCTTATTAGTTCTCTTTCCCTTTTCCCTTCCCCATCTCCTTTTGTAGCCCACAAAGATCCAGGGATTTCTAAGATCCTTGCCAGATTAGTTGTCAGGAAAATGCTGTGATTTTTTTTTATTGATGATTTGTGTATTTCATACATTATCTTCCAGTCCAATTTAGACATGTTCCCCTCTCCCTGCCCCCACCCCACCCCAGTTTATAGTTTTTGCCACACATGTCTTCCATCTTTCTCTCAGTCTTTCCAAAGTTTTTCAATGCAGAGGCTTGATGTTTGGGGCAGAATTTATCAGTCAGTTCTTTGACCCAGTCTTTATGTTGTTGTTCTTCCCTGCCCTTTGTATTGCTCCAAAATATGCCTATATAACCATCACATATGATCAAAATTATGACCTTTGACAATAAACTGTATGTTAATTCCAAAATATGTTTAAGCATTCACATTTTTCCCCTTTAATTTTATATTACTCTAAGATATAAATATGTACCTTCCACCCATATACAGTAATTACAGAGTCTGAAAATAAGTGGCAGGTCAATTCTAGAGCCCATTAAGAGATTCATATTATAACAGCACATTTGCTTTCAGATAAAAAGAAATATAACAATAATGTTGTTCAGCTTGCCTTCCAAATATGGATTTAGTGTTAGCATCCACAAAGGATGATAAGCATTTTTGGAATTCACATTTTCCCCTTTAATTTTATATTACTCTAAAGTATGCATACATACCCTCCCCCCCATATACCACAATTACAAAGTCTGAAGATAAATGGTAGGTTAATTCTAGATCCCATTAAGATATTCACATTATAATGGTACAGTTGCTTTCAGGTAAAAGAAAATATTGCTCAGTTCGCCTTACTACTAGGCATTTGGTGCTACCATCCACAGCTGAAGGATACCATTCATCCTTTGCTTTTCTGGGACTGTGTTACTTCAGTTAGCATAATGATTTCTATCTATACTGTCTAAAAGTACACATTCTCATCATACTTACAATACTTTTTCCATGTTAGTAAGATTTCTCCTGTCATTTAATTTGTAACATTTATTATCAATAACGGCCAAAATGATTTTATGTTTTTTCATATGTAGCTGTTATACAAGTATTTACAATTTTGATATCTTATTTATTGTTTTTATTTTATATGGATGAATGTATTGCCTGCATGTGTATGAGTGTACCCATATTGTGCAAAGCCAGAAGAGGCCAGATCCCCTGGAACTGGAGTTACAGCATATTGTTAGCTTCCATGTGGGTGTCGTGATTGAACCTGGGTCCTCTTCAAGAGCAGTAGTTGCTCATAATCACTGAACCATCTCGGCATAAGTATTTTCATTCTTAAGTCACACTATTCTTTTTTTCATTTTTATTTTCTAATTTATTATTTTACAATTTCATCACATATTGACATAATGTACATATTCTAACACATATTCTTACACAATGTAATAAAATAAGAAACTGAAGAATATACCAGAAAACGGAAAGTTCTATGCTCATGGATTGGCAGAGTTAATATTGTTCAAATAGCTATGTTACTGAAATTAACATAGAGATTCAGTGATATTCCTATTAAAATCCAGTGTCATTCTTTACAGAAATAGAAAAGAACAGTCTTAAGCATTTTTTAAAAGTATGTTATTTATTATTTTTATTTTATGTGTATGAATGTACTGCCATCATGTGTGTAAGTGCTCCTGTGTCCTGCAATACCCACAGAGGTCAGAAAAAGACATCATATCCTCTGGAACAACAATTAGGGATGGTTGTTAGCAGCCGTGTGGGTGCTGGAAATCAAACCCAAATCTTCTGCAAGAGCAGTAAGTGCTCTGAACTGTTGAGCTATGTCTCCAGTTCCTAATCTTAAAGTTCTTAAGGAGACTCATAAAATATTTCAAATAGCCAAAGAAGACCTGAACAGAAAAGGCATTACTGGATGAATGACAATGCCTGGTAGCTAATTTTGTTGCAGAGACAGTAACAAAATCAATATGGTACTGGCACACAAATACACAAAAAAAACATGTGGAGAGATGAAGTAGATTAAAGGACCAGGAAATAAACCTGTGTAGTTACAGACACCTAAATTTTGACAAAGATGTCAAAAAAACGTGTGTTAGAGAAAATACAGCTTCTTTGTATGTTTCTGAGCAAACAAAATTTCCGCGTGTAGAAGATTGACCTTAGATCCGAAAAATCAATTCAAAGACTTAAATGTTAAGACTGAAAACTTGGAACCTAGTCAGAATCACTATCATCAATGAAACTCATGATAAATGCTGGTGAGGGCTCAGGAAAAGAGGAATTCTTTATTTTCAATGCATTTTTAATTGATATTTTGTGTACTTCATGCATGATGCAAAGTTATGGAGCCACTAGGATCAGTATGGATGTTCTTAAAAAAAAAAAAAAAAAGCAAAGACCAGAATTAGAATAAGATCCAGCTATACCACTATACATGAAGGACTCCAAGCTAACACACCACTGGCACAATTGCACAACCAGGTTTATTCCTGCACTATTCGCAGTAACCAGGAAATGTAACCAGTGCAGATGGCTATGAACAAATGAATGGATAATGACCATGTTGGGCTATCTTCTCCCCATGTGCTTCCCTGCCCGAGCCACCCTCCAGCTGCCTGCACTCTTTATCAACAGTGGGCTCTCGGCTTTCCCCAACTGTCTCTTTGGGTCTTCTCTCACCTAAGGGCTACACAGCAGGTCAAAGTGAGGATCCATGACCTATGGATAACTCAGTTTTGTAACAGTAGTGTCTCTGACAAGATGGCACCAGAACACTGCCAACCAAGTCATGTGGAATGAGAGAAGTTTTCTGTCCACTAGACTTGCCTGCTGAAGAAATCATTGACTGAACAAGCCTGCATCTCAATCTAAAGCATATGGTTACTGTGGGCTTCTTCTTTGTTTTTTTTGTTTTTTTTTTTTCAGAATTCTTAAAATTTTCACCATTTATTATTATTTTTTTAACATTTTTTATTGTTGCTTTGTACATTTCATACATCATTTTCCAATTCTGTTCAGGCGTATTTCCCTTTCCCTTCCCCCCCACCCCCACCCCATCCCAGATCATGCATTCTGCCATAACTGTCCTGCATCTTTCTCTCAGTTTTTTTTTTTTTTCGGAGTTTCTAATAGTGTCAGCCTATAATTGCATGGTTCTAATACAGAGTGGCTCAAGAGTTACTAGGACAGCTGGGGAGCTACAGGGAGACCGCATCTTCTCAAAAAGACAGAAAAAAAAAAAAAAAGAAAAGAAACTAACAGCAATGCTCATGTCTGTATATCTACATTCATGAAACCTAATTTGCCCACAGCTGTTGTCAAAATTGGAATTCTGAAACAATGCCACAAACCCCTTCAACCCCCACAACGCCCCCACATACTAGGGTGGGCGGTGGGAGGTGTTGGCATTCAATACAACTGCAAGATTCAGTGTCTTTAACTATGATTATCAGATGAGATGATGCCGAGGAGCGAGCAGATGTCGCTGTAGTTGTACTCTTTTCTTATTTTTGGTATTTTTAATTTTTTGTCTATTTTAGGTAAAAAAAAAAGAAAAAAGAAAAAAAACTAAGGATGAGATACAGCGCCGTGGTACAGTAGTACTCGGCAGAAACCCGCACACTGATCTCTGGATCTATCACGAGCTCGTGGTAGGAAAGCGTGCAGGGGGGGTGGGCCGATAGAAAGAGGAACTCAGACTAAAGATCCCTGAACAGAATTGCGACCAAACTTGACCTGTCTGAGTTCTCAAAAATGCTAACAAAGGCTAGCACTAGCATATAAAAAAGGTGAACAACAAAAACCTAAAATAGAGCATCTGACCATTGTGACAATAATTTTGAAAAGTGATTATCCGAATAAAAAAAACAAACGCCAAAAACATACAGCAGCCACCTAAAGCAAAAGTCCTACCCAGTAAATACATGCATATGCTTTGGACGCACTCTTCGAGAGGCAAGCATTTGTGTTTCAGTTCACAATGTATAAAATGCGTCTCCAGAAAAGGGGCAGGCAGCAGAGTCTGGAGTGAGAACAGCAAAACCAGCTTCTCTCACTCTCCCACACTGACTTGGTTCCTGCGTCGATGAGCTTCTGGGTGCCTTAAGTCTTGCTCAGTTAGGAACTACTCACTGGTCACAAAATATACTGGAGCGTGTATTCACTTTTCCAAAAGGTAGGGCTGATACGGGAATTGCTTCCAAACCGTATTATTGAAACCACTGCTCTTGCTGGTAGCTCCTCTATACGGTGAAAATGAGAAGACGAGACGCCAAAGCAATTAGACTATAATAGGTATTTAAAGGCACTAATATTATGGTAGTTAACTTTGGTATAGACACAGATGTTTTGGTGGTATGTTAATCCACGAATAACATTTCTCCTGTTACAACCTACGACAGGATCATTACTGAGTGAGCATTAACAGCATCCTAACTCTGTAGAGGATGTATCGCTCTGTGGCATCAGCTGTAGTTTATTCCTCCAAGGAGAGAGCCAATAGCCAAATAGGTTTGTAATATACAGGCAATATGGCTGCCTCTGCTGCACAGTAATTCCAGGCAGGTAGGTGTAGCTGGTGCTGACGGTGGAGTATGGCTTGACTCAAAGGAGCCCTATTTTTGCTTTATTGGTTTTAGTGCCTTTGGTAACACTCTCTTGGGTATTCCAGAGCCATCTGTAACTTGCATGTGCGGTCTCTATATCTTCCCATGTTAACGTCAGGTCTCGGCAGCAGGGCCTTATCGCCTCTCTTCTTGCAGGTATCCCAGTTTAGAGGAGAGGAGCCTTTACCTTTTGTGGGCCTTGGAATCCTGGCCAACATCTCCCTGGTAGAATATCCATTGCTGATGTCAGAGCTCCTGTATTGATATATTTGCTTAAAGTGCATAGCTTAAGGACTTTAGTATTATATTTGGTTCATGAACAGAGAAAATCCTTTTCACAGTTCCTTTATGTCTATTAGTCAATTAAAAAAAGGCAGTTTTACTGGTTTTATAAGGATTACCTCTATAATAGTTGTCTCCAATTTACATTTGGGGAGCGACCTCATCATCTCATATTTCTCCTTTTCTATGGGGGGGGAGGCAAGAAAGTCTCTCATATCAACCTTTGAGCACCTAGAAGGTAGTTTCATTAGGACTCATTAAAATAGTTGTTACAAAGTAGGATCCACAGAGGGGTTCGATGTTTGTAGCAACTGAGGCTTTCTTCTTTCAATGTTCAGACGGTCAACCTTTCAGTTGCCACTTTTCTGGTATATCCTACTCAATGCAAAAGCTGTACTTTCTTTCTCAGCTGTTAAGTTGGTGAACTTTTGTCTTGTTGGACACAAATCTTTTCCCATTAATTAGTTTTAAGATTTGAATTGCAGGTTTTTGATGAAAAGGTTTCAAAATGCATCTGTGTCCCCCCCCTTTTTTTTTTTAAAGAATTTTTACACATTTATTTATTTGAGAAAACAGTTTGTTAAGAATAGTACTTGTGTCAAGGCATAGATTTCATCGAATTCACCATGTTGTTTTGGGTGACTAATATATGTTAACTTGGGAAGCTAACTTAATTTTTACGTTAAATCATCTAAAGGAGAATGCTACAAGGTGATACTGTAACAGAGAAATTATAGAGAATATTTGTATTGTGCCAATCCCAAAGTTATTTCCCTACATTTTATGTCAACAATGTGGGACACAGTGGCGATTTAAATATCTCCAATTTTAACTCAGATGCATTACCGTTTTTTAAATCAAAGAGTCTGTAAACCATGTTGTTTAATATGCAACATATTTACTTTTAACTAAGTCCTAAAACAACATGTATCCTAAAGACAGTGTCTAGGCAAAACTGGGTACTTGTTGAATTCACGTCAGTTAAATATGCACCACTCTATTATACACCCGTGTCCCTCACCTAACCCTCCCCCCTTCCCAATTACCATTTTCAGTCCGTTTTCTGATGAGTCTTTCTGTAGTTTTCTCTTATTATGCATCCCTCTCCAATGAGAAATTTCATATCTGGGTTAAATTGGTACTAGCATCCACATATGAGGGACACCATTTGTCGTTTATTTTTCTGGGACTGTGTTTACTTCACTTAACATAATGTCTTCTAGCTCCATCATTTACCTGCAAGTTCATGATGTTGTCCCTCTTTACCGCTGCATAGAACTCCATTGTATACATGTACCACATTTTTTTTCTCTATCCACTCGTCAGTTTGAGGGGCACCTGGGCTGGTTCCAGCTTTTTGCTATTGTGAACAGAGCTGCAATAAACATAGCTGTGCATGTATCTTTGCAGTAAGTTGTGTCTTGTGGGTATATACCCAGGAGTGGTATGACTGGGTCAAATGGAAGGCTCATTTTGAGTCTTCTAAGGGTTCTCCACACAGCTTTCCATAGTGGCTGCACAAGTCTACATTCCCACCAGCAATGGATGAGTATTCCCCTTTCCCCACAACCTCTCCAGCACTTGGTATCATTCATGTTCCTGATCCTAGCCAGTCTTATATCTCAAAGTGGTTTTAATTTGCATTTCCTTAATTGTCAGCGATGTTGAACACTTCTTAAGATGTTTCTCGGCCATCTCTAATTCCTCCTCTGTGAAGTCTCTATTGGGGCTGTGGCGATAGCGCAGTGGTTAAAGGCTGAGGCTGAGAACCGCAGAAAACTGTGGGCTTCTTCTAAGGGTAGGTCTGCCCAGCCTTCATCCAGCTTAACTTTTGGAAGGAGCTTCTGTTCCCCTCCTCCCCTGATAGGGAACTACATAGCTGGATGAAATCCTTTCACTTCCATCATGGATTTCCAGTGCTCTTTCACTCATCGGGTATAGTCTATTTTTTCCTATTCTTACTCTTTCATTGGCTCTAAAGTCTACATCTTACCCACGAGTCTTTTAAAGTATAGATTGAGAATATATACCAGTCATATGACAGACATATACCAGTCATATTACAGTCCTTACTACATATCTAAGAATAAAGGTGAAAAGTTTGCTGTTAGTTGTCATAACAGAAAGATACTTCATAATGAGATCTGTAGCATAGCTCTTTGAGGCAATGCACTTCACTATAATGTTCAAATTGCTTTGAAATTGTCTACATGATGGAAATAGTCTTGGATGAGATAGCAAACCTCAAAGGATAATGTTTGCCTGATTTTCCCTACAACCGACTCTGGAATTTTTACAGCAATAGGCAAGTAGGGTCTACTCAAACCAAATGTTATGGAATGACATCTGGATGGACTTTTGTATCTTAGATGTTTGTGAAGAAAGCAGTGAAATGGAGAGTTCAGAGTAACTGAAGCCAAACTGTAAGATGTTAATGATGAAAGCTGATTTTTATTTCATTCCTTAAAAGTTATCATTAATAAAAATATATGTGTGTTTCTTATAATAACCTTTTTCCCTACCCAGGAAATTGAAGTGACCTGGGCTGTCTGTATTTTCTAGACTGGACTTTCTTTTCCTGTGATAATCAGGCTCCTTTGTCCCTTTCCTTTCATTCATCAGTGCACTGTTCTTTTTTGTTTTGTTCTAAAATATTGTGTTTGTATAGACTAGACTGGCTTCAGAGTTTGTTTGACTAGGGAAAAAATAACCCATTAAAAACTATTCCAGAAAATGTCTTTTGGAAGAATAGCAGGTATCCAAGTAAAAAACAAGAGGGTCAGTTTGTTTGTTGCTTTATGGTCTTTTAGAAGTTTAAATCACTTTTTATTCCCTTCTACATGAACCTCAGTCACCACTCCTGAGTGGAGATGGGCAGAGGCCCCAGCCGATTATCCTCAGGCTTCTCCACAGCTGCCTTCTTATTGCTGCAGCACGGCTTGAAAAGATGTTTGTCAATGAGGACTTCCCCCAAACGGCCCTTGTAGATGATCCCACAGCATAGCTTCTGTCTTTTCCGGTACGTAAAATCTATAAAGGAAAAGACAGGATTTCCATTGGAGCTGGAAGCCATCTCAGTGTCTGAGCCATCATCTAACTGGTTACTGTAACAGGGAGCCTGGGCAGGAGCGGCACTTGAGGTGGTGCAGTAAGCATCAGAATTGTGGCCTTTAAATTCCTTCTGCAGTTTACTGATCTGGTTGCTTTTCATCCTGTTTCCAGAAGGTGTTTTCGCTTTCTTTGGTTTCAATGTTGTCTGTAGACTGGGCCCTGCCCTTGCATCTACCACATGATTCCAGTTTTTTTTTTCTTTTTCTTTTTTCCTGATCCTGCTGGCAACTTCTTCCATCTTTTCACAAGCAGCACACACGTATTACAGATGTCTCCTGAGCGGGTTTCCTGCAACTCAAAATAGCTCTGGAAGTCCTTCTCATAATGCTTACTGTCTGGGAACCTCGAGCTTCAGGACTTGGATATGCAGATGCAATGCTTTGGTACATCTTTGGTTTGTGAAAAGCAAACATCTTCTCTTCTAGGCAATAGTTCTGCTGCCTCGGTCGACTCTCAGACTTTCCCTCCTGCAGCTGCGGCTTCCCCACCCGCTCTGCGCTGCCTCCACCCCACAGGCGCTAGCTATGAGCTAGATGTTTATATTCTAATAACATGTTTCAGACACACCTCTCTGGGATATATTCCACAGAATGTTTCTCATGAAATATTCTGTGCTCATAATGAGAGGAAAGGCTGTAAAGATTTAAAGCTAATCTTCATGGAGGTACATATTGGAGATATAAGATGAAAAGAAAAACTCCTTAATTATAATAGTAGACATTCCTTAATTATAATAGTAGACATTTTCTGGTAATAGAAAATAAAAACTACCTTTTTTTATTTTGATGATTCATTTTATTTTCAACTTGGAACAGTCTTTTTTTTTTTTTTTTTTTTTTTTTTTTT
>VZQC01011147.1:149415-193469 GCA_009823505.1 Rhizomys pruinosus | reverse complement strand
ATCCTTCGTGCAAAACCAATCTATAGACTGTTGTGCCCAAACCCCCACAGTCCCACCATTCAGTGGAGGTTGACAGGTTGTTTGTTCAATCAAGTTGATCAAATGAGTGTCCAGACTACATCGCTGTAGTTTCACCATTCACCCCAATCGCAGCCTTTACATTCTACCACGCCCCCTCTTCCGCAGATTGTTCCCTAGGCTTAGAAAAGGGGCACAGGTGGATGAGAAGTAAAACTGTCCTCTCTCTCTGGAGCTGTTGACTTAAAAAAAAACTAAAAAAGAAAAGAAAGCAGTTTTTTTACCAGTTTTATAAAAGATAACCTCTGTAACAGTCAGCTTTAATTTACAGTTAGATATTGGCTTCATTACCATCTTATTTTTCTTTGTTCTATGAAAAGGAGGTAAGAAAGTCTCTCATACTAAAACTTTGCAGCCCCTAGAAGGTAAGGTTCATTAGAACTCATTATAAACAGTTGTTACCAATAGGATCCACAGAAATGTTTGATGCCTGTAGCAGTCTGAGGTTTT
Source organism: Rhizomys pruinosus (assembly GCA_009823505.1). Classification (NCBI taxonomy): domain Eukaryota; kingdom Metazoa; phylum Chordata; class Mammalia; order Rodentia; family Spalacidae; genus Rhizomys; species Rhizomys pruinosus. The sequence continues at coordinate 192,941 of VZQC01011147.1, read as the reverse complement.
TCCTCCTTTTAATGCTTAGATGGGCCAACTTCTCTGCTGGTATTTCTTGGTACATCCTACACAATGCAAGGCTGTATCTTTTCTTTCTCAGCCATTAAGTTGGTGATGTTTTGAGCTGTGGGAACATACAAATCTTTTCCCCATAGTTAGATTTAAGATTAATTTAAAAAATTTTTGGCAAAAAAGGTTTAATATATAACTGTACCCCCCCATTTTTATTCTAGGCTTTTATTTTTTGACCCATGAGTCTCAAAAAGGCAGTTGTAGTACACATACCTATAGGCAGGAATCAAGGTATAAATTTCATTAAATTTATCCAAGCTGTTTTGGGTGTCTGTAAGTGATTGCATTTTAAAATAAACAAAATATCCAGAAGGTTGCATTTAGTTGTAAGCACTAATGGTAATCTATCATGTTGGTGAGATGGTGACAGTGAGCACAAAGCATGTGATGAAAGCCCAGACTGCGAGAGCTTTGGGGGAGCTTGTGTGCCAGAGGACCCATGTGGAGGTCAGAGGACAACTTGCAGAGTTGATATTTCCTTCTACCATGTGGATCCTGGGGATGGAACACAGGTCATCAAGATTAGTAGCTAGTGCTTCTAATAGCTGAGCCACCACACTAGTCCTCAGGATTTTAATGTACAGATTAGTTTTATTCTACATGAGTTCCAATGAAAGAAAGCTTTTAGTTACAAAAATGGAAATTTTACCTACATAATAAAATATTTTAAAAATATGTTTTAGGTATATCTTAAGCTATTATTTATTGTACAAAGATTGGTATTAATTCCTATCTTAATAAACTGAACTAAATGTTTTGGCTACATCTTAGTTCATAGTCAAGAGAAAATCTAATATTACAATTACCCCCAAAAAAGGTCTGCTCTGGAAATAGTAAAGTACATTGAGATAATATCAAGTGTACATGTAGCAGACAGAATTCTCAGGGTCTCCAGCATCTCCTGCTATTAGTGGTAAAATAATCAATTTGTATATACGTTATTTATTTATACACAGACCTAAGCTAAGGTTGAACTTGAATGGAATTTGGGTATATAATTACAGAACAAAATCAGTCAGCTTGAAGAAAGAAAATTTACATTGGATGAGCCTGATATAATTGGGTAATCCTTCAAAGATCTGGGCTCACTAGGAGAGTTTGACTCACCATTTTTGACTTGTTACAGAAGAGGTCCATAGGACCACATAGCAAAGAATAAAGGAAACCTCTAGGAACTGAGAGATGCCCCTCCTGACACCCAGTGAGGAAATGGGGAACATTCTCTTGCTGCATTGAACCGTACTCAGTTAAAATGAAGAATGGATTGGAATTAGAATTCACCCCACTTTCAAATGATCACCAAACTTGCTGATAGTTAGAATGCAGTATTTTAATTCTATGAGTTGAGAGTCAAGTCACTACATGCCAGACTTCTGATAGATCGAACGTAATTTTATGTCTGAGTATGATTTAACCCGCTAAATATGTAGTGATTTGTTGAACAACAATGGGAAGCTAATAGAACCACTGGTTGTCCATTATTAGATGATAACTAGACCTTAGTTGAAGGAGCTGCTTAGGTATGCTGTGACGGTGAGGATACATATGCTTTTCTTTTTGTCTCTGAGTTTTAAAATGGAGATCTAATGAAAGTCAGAGTCAAACAACAAAAGAAATCTGTTCAATTTCTTACAAAAAACAGATCTGTCAGAGCCCAAAGCTCAGAGTACCAGAAATAAATCCATAAACAATGTACAATTCCTAAAGACTTTCAAATATTGTATCTATCTAGAAGTCATGTCCAAGTTGCAATTCAGTGGCCACATGTGGCGTAGTAAGGCTATTAGTGCAGCCCAACACAAAATTCTAAACTTACTTGAATTATTAAGAGATAAGTTGTGATTTTTTTTGCTGTAATTTGACTGGGTGGTACTTGAACATGAATTTTGTAGATGAGAAAAATTTAACATAATATTAAAAGGTTGGACACACCTGAAAGGTAACTTAAGAATAAATATAATCTAAAATCTGTGGGTGTGGTGGCACTCACCTTTAATCCCAGCACTTGGGAAGAAGAGGCAGGTGGATCTCTATGAGTTCAAGTCCAGCCTGGTCTACATGGTGAGTTACAGGACAGCTGGGGCTACAGTGAGACTCTGTTTCAAAGAGACCCCCCCAAATGAAGAAGAAATAATATCTAGCTAATGAAAAATACCTAATAACTTTTCAGATAAAACATTTATTCTGTAGCTATAAAGAAAGAACTTCTGGCACACAGATTTATAGTTCTTCCATAGGAAAGGAAAGGAAACATACAAGTATATTCTGTGTGAAAAAAATATCCACCAAAGTATGAGTTCTATCTTTTATGTTTAGAAAAATAGGTCATGATTGCCCAGAAATAAAGACATATAAAATCTTGCTGTTCTAAAGACATACTGGTTTGTGATTTAGATATGATTCTGTCCATTCATTTAAAACACATTATTCATAGATAAAGGCACCAAAATTACTGATTCTGCCTTTTCAGTAAAGAATTGTCTGAAATAAACTAGAAAGATTTTGAAACAGTTGTCTCTATCCCTGCTTCGTGGGTAATTGAGTTGTAAGCACTTTAGCTATGCTATTGCCATTCAGTGAATTTGGTCTCTATGCATGTGGGAGAACCTAAGCCCAATACACTGTACTTCAAAGACCTCAGGCCAAATAGATGTAACTATTTTCTTTTCTCTGAAATGGTTTTCTTTGAGGAGAGTGATAACCCAATGTCTAACTTATAGAGGACTGAAACAACCATATCTCTATTCATTGTTCCGATATTTAGAAGAAAATGTAACTTTCAGTTTTAAGTGATGTAGGAATACCTCCATTATGAGAAGAACATCATCTTTAAGAGGGGTTTTCATATGCCATAATGAAAGATGATTCTATTCCTTGCTGCTTCTAAAAGCATCTCTAAGAATATGAGTGAGTACATAGATTTATGACACACACAAACACACATACACATACACAAACACACATATGCTTACAAAACTTTTTAGTGTTTGTGATGGAGGAGAAGATAAGTGCTATTGAAATTTTCTTTAAAATTTCTGTTGCTTTAGTCTTCTAGAATATATTATGATAGTCTCTCAGGCCAGCATTTTGCATGCTATTCCACAACTTGAATTCTTTCTCTACATGTTGGCAGTAAGCTGTGAATCACCAACTCTGTTTTCAAAGTGGTGTTACACAGTGTCTCATTTATAAGCACACTATACCCTTATGCAAGCATTCAGTATTCCTTCTTTCACTTAGCTGGTGATGGATTTCCATTCAGCTTGAAATGCTTTTCTGTTTCTCACTCTGCTCATTAGTGTGCAGTGATTGGCAAGTTCCCCTCCAGACAGGACACCATCTTCTGTGTATAGGTTTAGGAGTAAGCACCCAATAAAGCATAGCCAAAAGGAAATGTATAAATCTGTTTTGAAATTCAATAAATTCATAAGCCACGCTACTCAGCAAGGCCTGTGGGAGCATATACATCATAAAACACCACTGTAAAGCTATAAATATTCCAGCCAGTTAGCAATGGCTGAAAGCACACATCTGAAAGGCTGGCTAAAAAGACAGGCAGAGCAGGATTCCCTACTCAAAGCTGGTGGAAGGACTTTGGAATAGTTTTGTGGGTATTTTGATAAGCAATCACATCCCCATTTGGTGCCTAGCAGGCCTATATTTTAGGTTGTAGGGGCACTAGAAATCATCTCCAGTTCAACACTGGCTTCTCCTCCCAGGCTTCTTGACTTAATTTTCAGTGCAAATGTTGTTTCCCTCCAGCAGACAAAAGAATGGGTTTCACTGTACCTCACCACGGTTTCACTGACTGAAACCGTGGTGAGGTACAGTCTGATCTACACTTCTTTAGATTCAATTTCAACTGTTAATCCAGAGTAGCCACACCTAATTTCTGATCTTAGTAATGACAATTGTATCTCAGAAATTAAGTGTAATGAAATATTTTGCATCATCTAAGTATTAAATTCAACTGTGAGTGGATTCTCTATCCACTCATCAGTTGAGGGGCATTTGGGTTGGTTCCAGCTTCTTGCTATTGTGAAGAGAGCTGAAATAAACATGGCCATGCATGTATCTCTGCAGTGGGGTGAGTCTTGAGGGTACATGCCCAGGAGTGGTATGGCTGGGTCAGGTGGCAAGTTCATTCCAAGTCTTCCAAGGGTTCTCCACACTCCTTTCCATAGTGGCTGCATGAGTTTACATTCCCACCATCAGTGGATGAGTGTTCCCCTTTCCCCACAACCTCTCCAGCACTTGGTATCATTTGTTTTCTTGATCCTAGCCAGTCTTATTGGAGTAAGATGATATCTTAAAGTGGTTTTGATTTGCATTTCCTTAATGATTAGTGATGTTGAACACTTCTTAAGGTGTTTCTCAGCCATCTCTAATTCCTCACTTGTGAAGTCTCTGTTCAGCTCTTTGCTCCATCTATTGAGTGGGTCATTTGTTTTCTTTCTTCTTTGTTTTTTGAGTAGTTTATATATTCTGGAAATCAATGCTTTGTCAGATGTATCTGCAGTGAAGGTTTCCTCCCACTCTGTGGGATTTCTCTTCACTTCCTTGATTGTTTCTTTTGATGTACAGAAGCTTTTGAGTTTAATGAGGTCCCATTTGTCAATTGTCGACCTTAATTCTTGTGCAGCTGCTGTCTGATTTAGGAAGTCTTTTCCTACGCCTATGTCTTGTAGTCTGCTGCCAACTTTTTCTTCTATCACCTTCAGAGTTTGGGGTTTCACGTTGAGGTCTTTAATCCATCTGGAGTTGACTTTTGTACAGGGCGAGAGGTAGGGGTTTAATTTCATTCTTCTACAAGTGGTGATCCAGTTTTGCCAACACCACTTGCTGAAGATGCTGTCTTTTCTCCATTGTGGCTTCTTGGCCCCCTTGTCAAATATGAGATGGCTGAAATTGTATGTGCTCAGATTTGGATCTTCGGTTTTGTTCCATTGGTCAACAGGTCTGTTTTTGTGCCAGTACCAGGCTGTTTTTATGACTATAGCCCTGTAGTATAGTTTAAAATCTGGTATAGAGATCCCTCCTGTGTAGCTCTTTTCACTCAGGATTGATTTGGCTATTCGGGGTCTTTTGTTTCTCCAAATGAATTTAAGAACTTTTGTTTCCAAGCCTGTGAAGAAACTCTTGGGGATTTTGATTGGGATTGCATTAAATCTATACAAGAGTTTTGGTAAAATGGACATTTTTACAATGTTAATTTTCCCAATCCATGAGCATGGGAGGTTTTTCCATCTTCTGAGGTCTTCTTCAATTTCTTTCTTTAAGGGTTTAAAATTTTTGTTGTAGAGGTCTTTGGTGTCTTTGGTTAGGTTTGTTCCTAGGTATCTTATTGTTTTTGAGGCTATTGTGAGTGGGAAGGTCTCTTTGAATTCTTTCTCCAGTTGCTTGTTCTTGGTGTAAAGAAAGGCCATTGATTTTCTAAGGTTAATTTTGTATCCTGCCACTTTGCTGAAGCTGTTAATCGTTTCTAGGAGTTTTCTGGTGGAGTTTTTTGCATCCCTTAAGTAAACAATCATATCATCAGCAAATAGGGATAGTTTGACTTCCTCTTTTCCAATTAGTACTCCTTTAATATCCTTTTCTTGCCTTATTGCTCTAGCAAGTGTTTCAAGCACTATATTGAAGAGGAGTGGTGATAGGGGGCAGCCTTGCCGAGTTCCTACCTTTAAAGGGAATGTTTCCGTCATTTCCCCATTTAGGATGATATTGGCTGTGGGTTTCCTGTATATGGCTTTGATTACATTGAGGAATGATCCCTCCAATCCAATTCCTTCTAGGACTTTAAGCATGAAGGGATGCTGGATTTTGTCAAAGGCTTTTTCAGCATCAATTGAGATGATGGTGTGGTTTTTGTCTTTGATTCCGTTTATGTGTTTGATGATGTTTATTGATTTTCGTATGTTGAACCATCCCTGCATCTCTGGTATGAATCCAACTTGGTCATGATGGATGATCTTCTTGATGTGGGTCTGTATGCGATTTGCCAGTATTCTGTTTAGAATTTTGGCATCTGTGTTCATGAGGGAGATGGGTCTATAATTCTCCTTTTTAGTTGTATCTTTGCCTGGTTTTGGTAATAGAGTGATGTTGGCTTCATAGAAGGAATTTGGGAGAGTTCCCTCTGATTGTATACTTCTAAACAGTTTCAGAAATAATGGTTGTAGGTCTTTTTGAAATGTTTTATAGAATTCTGCTGTGAAACCGTCTGGGCCTGGGCTTTTTTTAGTTGGGAGGCTTCTTACTACATCCTCTATTTCTTCATATGTTATGGGTCTGTTTAAGCTGCTGGTCTCCTCTTGGCCAAGCTTTGGTGATTCCCAAGATTTCAGATATTCATCCATTTCTTCTAGATTTTCAAACTTGGTAGAATATAGGTTCTTGTAATATTCCCATATAATTTTCTTGATCTTTTCCTTGTCCGTTGTGATATTTCCCTTTTCATCACAGATTGTATTGATTTGGAGTTGTTCCTTCTTTCTTTTTGTTAACTGGGCTAGAGGTCTGTCTATCTTGTTTATTCTTTCAAAGAACCAACTTTTGGCTTCATTGATTTTTTGTATTGTTTTCTTTGTTTCTATTTCATTGATTTCTGCTCTGATTTTTGTTATTTCTTCCTGTCTGTTGCGTTTAGGGTTCATCTGTTGTTGCCTCTCAAGTGCTTTTAGCTGTAGTGTTAGATCATTCACTTGTGCTCTTTCTGTTTTTCTAATGTAGGCACCCAGGGCTATAAATTTCCCTCTTAGGACTGCTTTTAAGGTATCCCATAAGTTTTGTTGTGTTGTATTGTCATTGTCATTCAGTTCCAGGAATGTTTTTATTTCTTTCTTTATCTCTTCCTTGACCCATTCATTATTCAAGAGTGTGTTGTTTAGTCTCCATGTGTTCTTGTAGGCAGGAGGGCTTGTCCTGGTGTTGATGTTGAGCTTCATTGCACTGTGGTCTGACAGGATGCATGAAATTATTTCAATCTTTTTGTATTTGTAGAGGTTTCTTCTGTGTCCCAGGATGTGGTCGATTTTGGAGAATGTTCCGTGGGGTGCTGAGTAGAAAGTGTATTCTCTGGTATTAGGATGGAATGTTCGGTAGAGGTCTATGAGGTCCATTTGGTGTATCATATCGTTCAGTTCAGATGTCTCTCTGTTTATTTTTTGTCCTGTTGACCTATCCAAAGGACTCAGTGGGGTATTGAAATCTCCCACTATGAGTGTGCTGGGGTTAGTCTGTGACTTGTGGTCCTGGAGAATTGTCTTTATAAAGTTTGGTGCACCAGAATTTGGGGCATATATATTCATAATTGTGAAATCTTCTTGGTGGATTGTTCCTTTGATGAAAATGTAATGGCCTTCTTTGTCTCTTCTGATTTCTTTTACTTTGAAGTCTATTTTATCCGATATTAAAATAGCAACACCTGCTTTCTTTTTGGTACCATTTGCTTGGAATATTTTTTTCCATCCCTTCACTTTAAGGTGGTGCCTGTCCTTGAAGGTAAGATGTGTTTCTTGTAGACAGCATATCGATGGATTCTGTTTTCTAATCCAATCTCCCAGTCTATGTCTTTTGATTGGGGAATTTAGTCCATTAATATTTAAGGTTATGACTGATAGGTTTGTGTTGCTTCCTTTTGCCTTATTATCCATTTGCGGTTTGGGTTTAGGTTTCTACTTCTGCAGTTATGCTTTTATTGATTTATTTTTTTATTGTATTCCAATGTGAGTCCTAAATGCCTCTTCACTGTGTTGAAGGCTTATTTTGCTTGCCTCCTTCAGATGCCTTGTAATTCCAGTTGTGAGAAGGGTAGTACCTGTGCTTCATTTGGTCTCAGGAGATCTCAGATCACAAATGTTTTTCAAAGTCAGCATCTTTTTACTTTTTATAATGTGCTTTGACATACAGAAATATTTTAATATTTTTATTTATTTATATATTTAAATTTGCTTCTCCTGTTCTGTATCATAGCCATAAAACTGACACCTCATCAAAGTCCATAGAACATTTCCCTAGGTTTCTTCAAGATGCTTTATCAATTAATCTTATCCCTAATTTGTTGATCCATTTCCTGGTGACTTTAATATATGAATGTGTGAAATACTTATCTAAATTTTGTTTAACACGTGTATCTCCATTGAACCCAGTACCACTTATATAAGACATGATGTACCCTTCCATCGAATGGTCTTGGTATTTCCATAGGAAATCACTTGAATATAAATATGTAATATTACTTTTAAAATCCCATTACATTTGCCTAAATTTCAGCTCATATACAACCTGAATGTTGTTTTAATGTAACCTTGGAAGTATAAACTCAACTTGTTTTCTATCAAGATTATTTAGAATACTTTGACAAAAGAGACATAAATTTTGAAAATTATTTCCTTTCCTCTGTGGCTGACACCAGGGCTGAGACTTATTGCCAGTAGCTTTCTGATAATTGTGCTTTGGCACCAGTCATCCCAACCCAGAGCCAATCTGTAATATTTATGCCTTCTCCCCAGTCGTCACATCTGAGTGTCACTCTATAGATAAACTGTCTTTGAGTCTTTGAAGTATCTCAGTTGTCAGTTGGCACTAATACTTGCAAAATATATAAGCTGTGTCATATTATATGGGAAAGACAACATGACTTCTCACTGTACTGGTTTCTTCTAGTTACTGTTACACATTATAAATTTGGGACAATAAACAAAGGAAGTTTATTCTTTCATACTCTGAACATCAGGAATCTTTAATAAAGTGGATATTAAAAAGTAACTAATAGGAGATGATAGATTATAGTTATATTATATACAGTATTATAATCAAGACTTATTTTACAAGAAAACATTTATAACAGAAAGAATAATAAAAAAGGCTATGAAGCAAGCAAAAATAAAATTCTTCTAAAAAAGCCTGCAAGTCTAAGTATTCATTTCAGTTTTCTCAGAATTGTGACTGGTAACCATTTAAATATTTTATTTTCATAAATATAGGTTGAACCGTCTTAATATCTAACTATGAAGTACATACTAGTACAAAATCCAAAAGTTTTTGAACAATGTAATGCCATAGGACAAAATTCCATATCATTAAATTTTATTTCATGTAAAAAATGAATATAATGTTATATAAATGTAACATTTGGTTATGTGTATATGAAGATACATAAAAATAAATTAATACACATATTCTGATATTCTATCCCCAAGATATCTCATCATGTATATGAACATAATATTTTAAAAAATATGAAATGGGAAGTATTTCTGGTGTAAGCATTTGAATGAACATTGTCAAACTTTGTGTAGCTAGCATCTTGCCTTGAAACTAAATGGTTCTGATAAGAAAGAGAAAATAAAAGAGAAGGATGAGAGGAAACTGAGGGTAGCAGAGGAAGTTAGTATGGCATAAGCAGTTATATACATGTTTGAAATGTAATGAAATTCACCTGTTTTGTACAAATGATACATATTATAAAGTATGTGCTTTTAAAAAGGAAGAAAATAGAAAACAGAAGAAAATAGATTATTAAAAAATATCAAGAGCAAATAATAAAGCAATCCAGAAAGCTGGATTTCCAAATCACTGAGAATTTCCATAATACTAGTTTTTCCTTGCAGGGTCTGGATGAACCACACATCGTTGTGTTATCCCACCTCAGCAATGTCAATCTGACCCTCAAAGCTTGGAGTGAGAAGGCCATTTCTTAAGCCTCCACTATAACTTCATGCGATTCCTCCAGAATCCAACTGCCTCATAAAGTATTCTTAAGATGACAAGTTGTTTGTTATGCCACTTTTATGAGCTTCCGAGTATCAAGCCACAGGTACATTGATCATTTGGATGTCCTGGCCTGTTGTTCACAGATTTTAATTGCTCCCTGTGCTTAAACCACAAACTGCTCTTTGAGTCAGTTAAGAACATCTCTTCCTTTTGCATTATCATCGTCAAGTGCTGGCTTTTTGTTGGTATCTTTGAGTAAACTGGTTCCAATAGTCGTTCTAGTTTCCTAATCTGTAATACCTAACATACTACAAATATATTTCTCCAAATACAATAGTAATTTAGCCAGAGTTTAGAAATCAGAAGTAATCTTGATAAAATAAGAAAGATGTGGGGCTGGAGAGGTGGCTCAGCAGTTAAAAGCTCCAACTGCTCTTGCAGAGGACCGGGGTTCAATTCCCAGCACCCATGTGGTGGCTAAGGACTGTCTTTAGCTCCAGTTCCAGGAGAATCTGATGCCCCCTTCTGACCTCCGCTGCATAGCATGACACGGGCGCACCAACGTACACTCATACACATAAAAAATAATATAATTTAAAAAATAAAAAAATAAAGATGTTTGTCAGTTTCCATTTTGGTTACCTGATATAGCCAGTTATCCCCAATGCTCATCGCTTCCCCTTACCTGTTAGTTAGCTACTTGGGAATAGCAGATAGAACAGAATGTGGAGCATTGGTCCAGAATTTCTATTATTAATTTTTAGTTGTAATGCTTCTCTCAATCTTTGCTCCTACCCAGCTGCATTGTTACTGGCCTTTAAGCTTTCTCTATAACAGTCTATACCTTTGTAAAATGTCCCGTGCTTTGCAATATGTAAGATACACAAACATGTAAAACCTATGCATCATGTTTCTATATCATTTTCAGTATGAAATGTTAGCTGAAGTATTTCCCTACTAAGAATAATGGATTGAGGATGAAACTCACATTTTTTAAAACTTGGCATACCTTTAACTGCTGCATTTACTTGCATGACAAGTTGAATAACTTCTAGAATAATTCAAAGAGAAGTGAGTCCACATTAACTCATTTATTGGCAAATCTGAATCCAAGCAAATACAAAAAGCAGGGCTACAAACAAGATGCTGAATCCATCTCAAACTGAGGAATGGGACAAAGTTCTATACTCTGGTATTTCAGGAAACTAACAAGAACTGTCCTGAAACAATTCCACTATAAACTCAGCAGCCATCTTTTGTTTTATGTCAGGAGATCCTTACTTTTAGTATTCATTTATGTGATTCACAGAAAGAGATTTCAGAACACATATACAAGTCTCAAAAATGTAGAAATCCATTCTTTTAAGTCTGCTTACTTTGTCTTTTTCTGTTTTCCAGATAGTGTCAGGCAGGATTCATATTTATGCTTCAAAGATGGTACTGGTTAAATCAGCTTGTCAGGATCTCTATACTTATTTTTCCGTAGATGTTTTTGCACTAAGCAATATCCCCCCTTCTCTGGAAAGTCATGAGTCAAGTAGGAATTCTCTCTTATTTAAGTGATTTAGACTGGGGTGGAGATGTTAGCTTTTGACACAGACATTAGTTATAAGGAATCATAATGCTTTAGGAACTATATATAACATGACAGAGAACTAAAGCCACTTATTATAGCCACTGAGTTTACCATCTTCTAATACTAATAAGAGAAAAATATAGGAAAAAGGAAGGTAAATAAAAATCATCCTTTTAGAATAATAACTAGATGACTGAACCCTGAAGATTGAGAATCATGAAACTTCAAAATAATTTGAACACACACACACAGACACACACACACACACACGCACGCACACACACACACACACCACTCCAGTGACCTTTAACCCTTTGACCAACCTGACTGTTGTGGTTCTAGCTTCTTAGGTGAACAAAGCCAGTCATGAAAGTCAGAAGAAAGAAACTGGAGATTGGACCTGATATGGATTTCAAGTTAGGGTTTAATTCACTAATTTGAAAATGTTCCTGGGAAGCTCAGAGCATGAACTCCAGGTATAAACACAAACTGTGCTGAGCAAATGGAGTCTTTAAAGGCCTATGGGGAGAAAGACAGTCTTAGAGGCCAAGAGAAGCACTTTTTAGCATTTGATTGATGGAGTGTAAGAAACAAAAGGGGAAAATATTAGGCCGTAGGAGAAAAAGAATCAGCAGTCCTTTCTTCACCAACCAAATGAACCTAAAAGCCTGCAATAAATAAGTAGCTAAATAAATAAATAAATAAATAAATAAATAAATAATCCAAACTTTCCCAATACAGGAATGTTTAAAAAAATAATTCAATATCTCAAAAATTGGGGAAGATGGCACATTAATAAATCAGTGAGTCTCTCTGGTTTCCATGAGAAGATATATTTGGTTTGCTTGGCTAACGCAGAGATCTGAAGGGAACAGAAACTTTCTGCAGTGATGTACGGAACTAAATGCACCCCAGCTGTCTCTGTGGGCACTTTTATCGGAGAGGAGTGAGGAGGGACATTTAAAGGTTTATCACATGAGAGCCTCTCAGTTCTACCAGATGTAAAGGTGGCATAGACCACTAAGTTTAGGTCTTCCATTATACACAGTAACTCTGAAACTGTTTGGAAGAAATAAACTAACACTAAAAATACTTATGAAGATTTTATTTTGAGTCTATAAGACTGAAGAAATAAACCAACTATCGTCCTATATTCAGTTATTACATTTTTCCTTTTCAGGAGTGGGCTATCATTGAGGAAAATGAGTTTTGTATGCTAGGATTAAATTAACAAGTTTATTTATAAATAATGAGAACAGAGTGTCTCTCAATGGAAAAAAATATATGAAGAAACAGAGAAGGCTTAATGGAACTCCGCTGGATTGAAACCAACAGTATGAACTCATGAAGTACATGGATAAAAATAAATATTAACATACACATTTTATATATATATACATATATATATATATATATATATATGTTGTATGACATATAGAACTAAATGTAACCTTTTATGTTTGCTTAGATGTATGGGTGGATCTGTAAGGGGGTGCCCAGTAGGTGAGAAAATCTTATAGAAAAGGAAAGCCTCATGTGTTGAGATTGATGATTTACAAACTCCAAGTCCATTCTCCAAAGATGGGAAAGAGACCTGCTTTGACTAATATTTATTTCAGGAGCAGGACAAACACACACACACACACACACACACACACACACACACACACACACCACACAACACACACGATCAATTCTGGAATATCTTTTGGTTCCAGAAAATAAATGTTGACAAATGATAAATGATAGGGCATATCAAAAGGAACTTTGAAATGCCGAAGCTGAAAATATTTCAGCAACAGAATCTAGTAATGATAGTATTTATGATGTAATTATAATGTAAGGAGAGATGTGTGCCAGAGAAGACCTTTACCAAGTGACAAATGTTAATGTAACTGGAAAGGAGACATTTCAATACCATGAAGTTTGTGACAAAATGAATACAGAAAGGCATAACACTTCTGGGCTATTTTTGCCAACATACATAATGCCAATCTCATTTAGATTAAACAAGCACAGATAAAAAAAATAAAACTGACTAGTCCTTTCAAAACTGGGAAGGTCAGGAAAGAAGCCTGCCAGGTAGGAGGAGAAGGCATGATAACTCAATAATGGAATTCTAGATGGGATACTACAGCAATAAAAGGAATAAAGGATATCAGTAGAACATTGAAAAATTTGCATAACATCTGTAGGTCAGTCAATGTTATTGAAGCCCTCTTAATTTGTTGGTTTTGAGAACTGTACTGTGATTATACATGATGTTAGTTTTAAGGGAAGCTAAGTTAAAACTATGCACCAATTCTATGTGCCACATTGTAATTTTAAAACTAAAAGCATTTCAAAATAAAAGTGAAAAAAATCCCCAGAAAACCCTGTATTTTCAACTCTGCAATGATATTTGTGTAACATCCCACCACATTGTAAACCTTTCTATTTACAGACAACTATGCTCTGCCATTCCTGAACAATTTTCTGTTAAGTCTGTCACAAATATAAGGACATTCTGCTTTGGTAGTTACATTTGTTATCTATTTATCTATCTATCTATCTATCTATCTATCTATCTATCTATCTATCTCTCTATCTATCATCATCATCATCATCAAAACTGTGCAAGTAATATTTCATAAAAGTTAAGTGATACTGCTCTTTCAAGAAAAAGAAACAAAAACCAATATAGAATCCAGAATCCAAAAGTGAGCATTGAGTCTGAAAATCAGTCCTTGAAATATGATAAATCTAAATATACTTTAGAATTTTAGAAGGAACATTGACTATCACTTGCAGAGAGCAGGATAATAATTCTATGTCTATGACATGGCCTCTTGGGTAATTTTTTTCTAAAATAAATAGCTTATAATGTAGCATTGTTATCTGTCTTCATGATTCTTAGAAGTTGCCACATAAAAATAGTGAATTTTAAGCAATAGGAAAGACTGAGAGAAAGATGCAGGACATGTATGGCAGAATGCATGAACTGGGGGTGGGGTGGGGGAAGGGAAAGTTGAATATGTCTAAATTGTAATGAAGAATGATGTCTAAAATACACAAAACATCAATACAAGTATTATATTAAATAAAAAGAAAAGAATGTCAATCAACATAAGGGGCCAGAAAAGAAAGGGACATAACATTTCAAATTGCAACTAGTATGTGAATAATATACGTTATAGCTTAGTTAAATGGGGATATGCAGACGATGTACTTCTTAACTTTTCATTAGTGACTATGTAAATCTCAATCAAATTTACTGTTTTTGCTTCATGTTTTCAAGAAAGTTATTTTCACCCTGCTTGTTATAACAAAACAGCTTTTGGTCAGTAGTTAGCAAATTTTTGAAAGTAGTCTTTGAATCTTCCAGTGCGGTTGATCATAAACCACTGGATATTTCTGACTTGTGTACATTGTTTCCTGGGACACACATATTGACTCTAGATGTGACGTTTGATCTCTTTGTTTTGACTCCTCTGTCTTCTTTTATTTATCATTTTAACTTTTTCATGCTCAAGCTATGTGACACCGAAGCCACCGGTGAAGACTCTGAAGTTCATTCCTATCTCTATTGAATGGCAAAGGATCCATAACCACTTTTTGCAACCTGTCACCCTCAGTTTCTGAAATAGTGACCTGGGTGTCATGAATTTCTATGATTAGCACAACAGCAGCAAAAAATTCAGATGTCAATTTCCTATGAGCCTGAAGCAGTGTGGGACTGTGGAAATCTGACTGTTCTCCAAGGGCTTCTCTTCCTAATGCATAACTTTGGGCTTTGTTACCAGGATTGGTTATAAAGCCTCATGTGTACTAAGCATATAATACATGCTTAATTAATATCATCATAGGAATGGGGGTCACAATATTTGCTACATGTTTTAAAAAGCTTACAAATAGCACTAAATTATTTTAAATGTATTACATGGAAAATGCAACAATGCAGAATTTATCAGTTAACTTTCTCAGTATGAATGTGTTTTGATAATTTGTCTTTTCTGTAATGACTAGCAGTACAAAAGAATACCTTTTTCCTGACTCCTGTCCTAACTGGATGTTGAGGTATCATTGTTTATGCCTGCTATCTTAAGTGCCTTGATAATGAGTCAGTCTTCTTGAATGATAAATATCTAAGAAACACTCATGGAATTTTCTTTGTGAAAAAGGTTCCCTGCTTTAAATAATACAGTAATAAACATCGTTTTTCTATCAAGGCCATCAAAATGTGATAAGCAAAGCCATATCCAGTACTTTATCATTTATGCTGTGAAAAATGAGAAATGATGGGAATCTAAAATAAAATAAATCCCAAAGTGTAAACCTGAAAAATTTATGCTTTTGAAGGAGGGCCTTGGATCTTTTATATGTGCCTTCATTAGATTGATAGGAGCAAGATTTCTTTGTGGACAGACATTTCCATAGGCAGAAGCAATTTGTCACTGGTGCTGTCCTCATTAATCTCCTCTCTTCTCTTTGAAATAATACCTACTTCTTACACTCAAACATTTAGAAAACAATCAGATGATGCCTCATCAAGTTGATGTATGTGTCTCAGATATGCTCAAGACACTTGAAAGTCCTCGTCACTTATCTGCATTTTAAGTTTGGGATATATGAGAACTTTTATTTTCTTAAGAAGACTAAAGAATATATATTTTTCTAGCTATTTTTTTCCTTTCTAGAAATGTTCACTACCCAATTTAAAAGCTAAATATATTACAAAATAGGAGGGAGAAGGAAGAAATATACAATGAAATGGGCCATGAAAATAGAGTAACTTCTATTTTTAACAAAAAGTGATTAAGGAAGTAGAGAAAGAAGGAACAACCGTAAATACAACAATAAACAGTAAACAGGAAGATAAATGAAAAAAAGGACTATCCTTCTGTTTAAATAAGTATGAAAGAGAAGTACATGAGGAAAATTATTTTGTCCTGGATATTGTGATAGCACCTTGAAACTTTTCATTGTGCTACATTTGCATCTTGAGATTAAAAATGATTGTGTTTAGATTTATGTTGTAAGCTTAAAAAGCACATGATGGATAAAAGACTTGCCATGTGCAGGTGCCAAATTGTCAAACTCATATAAATGTTCACTTACTTATGAAGATGTTCCTCAAAGTAATTATGAGAAATTTACAGGATATGACTCATTATTAGATACGTAAGAAGCTTTGTTAATTTTTTAAACTTGCATATAGTGGAGTCAAGCAAAGGGGAGGCTGAGCTAGGAGAATTGCTGTTTGTTTGACACCATCCTGTGCAATGTAATTAGTTTTAAATCACTTTGTGCTGCAGATTAAGGCCTTGTCATCAAAAAGAACAAAGGCCTCAAAAATTGTGCTCAGAATATATTCTAGTGATAATATCTACAAAATTGAAATACAAGCATACATTTTTCCCAAAATTCGAAAAGGAAAATAGTGTTTCATCTAAAAAATAAGTCTGAATAGATGATACAATGATTGCTGCAAGCTGCGACATTTGATCAGTCATTGTTTCTGAGGGTGATATTAGCTCCGAGGTCTATAGTAAAAACCATGCACCCATTGTTAGAGCTCTGAAGTGTTGTATTCTTTTTGCATTGCTGGTGAAACAGTATATCAGCACAAACTGTGTTAGATAGAAAACTGCACATACCTCTGAACCCAGCACTTGGGTAAAAGGAGGAGGATTATAAATTGGAAAGGTTTATAATATATAATACTAGAAGATACATATAAAGGATATTTCATTATGTGAATGTTTAATGTAAAATAAGCTGAAAATGTCTGAATATTCATTAGTAAGAACAGTTGACTAATATATTCTAAATATGATGGATTCTAAATGGAGTCTCACTATTTCTCTCACTTCCCTCTGCATCTCTTTCTCTACCTACATGTCATCCTGCATATTTACCTAAATTTAAAGGGAACCCATGATATTGTTAAACACAAAAGCAAGTTATAGCAGGTTGTGATGACACATGCCTTTATTCCCAGCACTCAGAAGGCAGAATCAGGCTGATCTCTGTGAGTTCAAGGCCAGCTTGAACTCAGAGACAGCTGGGACTACAGGGAAACCCTATCTCAAAAAAGACAAGAAAAAAAGAAGTTATAGTAAAAAATTGTAGTATTATCCAGTGCTGTCAAAATTAAGTCTGAAGTCTTGCATGCAGTGACCCAAATCCATATCCAACATGTCAGCATAACCTTCACTGGGTGAATTGTAGAAAAACGTGGGGATAGCTACTAAGACTTTTTTTAATCCTATATCCTTTTCCTGTTCAAATCAAGCATCATTAATTTCATGATTATTTGAGAAAAAAATCTAACTGTAAAAATTGCAGCCTTTCTCATTCACATGCTCCTTTCTTTGGAGAATTGATTCGCCTTAATGTCCTGTGCCATGGAAAGAGTTACTTGAGAATGCATGCTCAGAATACCTCCTCAAATAAGTTTGTCTCTAATTCTTGCAGACAGAGTCTGCCTGACCACTTGGCTCTTTCATCTTAGAACTCTCTGAACCTATACCATCAGTTAGTAAGCTCAGTTTATAATAGTGATTCTCATATCATAGTTGTCTGGGAGAATTTTATTCCACACTCATCACTTGTATCCGATACCATCCCAGCTCATGACTTCTGATAGCAGTAGCTGCCCATGTAAAGATTCTTGGGCTGGAAATGCTATTGTTGATACTTGAAGTCAGGGGTGAGAAATTATCTTCACCAGGAGGGATTCAATCACTCAAACACAAAGATGCTGATTGGAAAGTTCAAAAATAATTTACCTTTTATTGGTGTTTTAAAGCTGGTTACCATCATGGCTATTTAGATTGAAAGATAATGCAATTAAAAGGTGTGTCTGTTCAGTTAAAAATATGGAAACACTGACTTTATTAATATAAGTAAAAATAATATAAAGTTGAATACAAGAATTTCATAGTCTTGAAAAAAGTGTCAGGCAAATATCAAAAGAGTGACATGAACTGATCAATGTCTCACAGGTTTAGGGGTAACTAGGGTTTGTTTTAGTTCTCACATTTCATTGGACTTCCTAGAGGAAATGTGAAGAGCATTCTTTTGTCTGAAGAGAAGGCTTGAACACAAAGTGGGCTTCTATACTGTTAACCTTAATTCCATCTTCTTTCATTGCCAAGACGTGTAATATACCTGAGCTCTGAGCTGAACTTTTCCCATTACCTTGCTCCCTGATGCTGTTGGAAATCAAGAACCACAGCACCCTAAGGCATAGGTGATATTTCTTCAGGATGGTCTTGACAGTTTCAAACATGAGAGCAGCTTTGTACAAATCAGTGCTTACTTCTAGCTGTTCCCAGCCTTTTCCTATCACTCTTGAGTACATGTCTTTAGGTCTAAGTTTTAAATCTTAGGAGAAAATTATATTTCCAATACTGCGTCTTGGGCTTCTGAGAGACAAACAAGCTGTGGTGTCAGGTCAGTGTCTTTGAGTTACATGTGACAGCCTTCCACACGCTGTCCTTCCCTTCTTGGCTCAGATCCAAGACTTGCTCCTGCCTGCAGGCTGGCAGTCTCTGGGCTCTGCTCCTGCAAGAATTGGGGAGGGAAAACTGCCAGACATCACCCGAGGAACAGAATGAACACACACACACACACACACACACACACACACACGCACAGGAGAGCTGGAGAGGATAGGAACTCCGTTTATTTCTGTCAGTGAGATCTATATATTTAAGACTACTGTGCTTTGGGCAAGGAAGTGGAGAGTAGGCAGAAGGGAGGGGTGAGCCAACTTGGTTCTAATGGGGGGGGCTGCAGAGCTCTGGTTTGTGCAACAGGTAACTAGAGGTGTGACATTTTGTTTAATGCTTCAAGGGAAGGGGCCTGGAACTTTGCAGAGATGGGGTGAAGCAAGAATCATTGTAATATCCCAAATCTTCCAGCTACAGATAACTCTGGAAGCCCACAGAGATATCAGATAACTGGAGATCTCCTGGGACAGGTCTTACAATTTCTCACTTCAAGCCACACACAAAGTTGCATTCCCACACTGTGGTACAGATCAGAGATTAGGCCAGGTGGTGTTGAAAAATTATAATCTTATTCCAGGTGTACATCCAGCTAAACATGCCCTTCTCTGTAGAGATCAAAACATTTGAAACAGACTACTGGCAGCCAGTATTTCCTCGTTTAAATGCATTGACAATACAGAGATAGAATTTGTTATTGTTGTTTGTTTTATGTTGTTTTGTATTTTAATTTTTTGACTGAATTTTTATTGAGATTTTGTGCATTTTATATAAGGCATCTTTTTTCTTCTATTATTTCTTTATTTTTTCATTTTTTAACAATAATTGATAATTTATGAGTACAAGCATCCTTTGTGTAAAACCATTTTGCAAGCAGTTGTGCCCAAACCCACACAGACCAAGGGTCCCACCATCCAGCTGGAGAGGGGAGCTCGTATGTACAATCAGGTTGATCAAATAAGTGTCCAGTCTATATTGCTGTAGTTTCACCATTCACTCCAATCACAGCCCTTACATTCTACCATGCCTCCTCTTCTGAACATTGTTCCCTAGGCTTAGAAAAGGGGCACAGGTGGACAAGAAGCAAAACAGTCTACTTTCTCTGGAGCTGTCATTTTGGACTCTGGTCAATTCTGGCTGTTTCCTTTAATGTGCTGACAGTTTGTCCAGGAATAACCTTTCAATCCTACTAATGAAGCACAAGCAATTAGATATATAGGTATTTGAACAGTACTAACGGTTATGGTAGGTTACTTTGGTATAGATACAGATGTTTGGATGGTATGTTAATCCATGAATTACTTTTTTTTCTGTAAAATATGACAGGGTCTTACTATGACTTATACATCTCCTAACCACTAGAGGATGTAAGCTTGTGGCATCAGCCATGGGTTATTCCTCCAAGGAGAGAGCTAATAGCCAATTAGATTTGGGATATACAGACATATGGCTGCCACTGCTGCACTGTACTTCCAGGCAGGTGAAGTGTAGCTGGTGCTGACAGAGGAGTCTTGCTTGATTCAAGGAGACCTATATTTACTTTATTGGTTTAGTGGCCTTTGGTAACACTCTCTGGTATTCCAGAGATCAACTGTACACTTGAAAATGTGGTCTCAATATATCTTTCCCATGCTTAAATCAGGTCTTCAACAGCAGGGCCTTATCGCCCCTCTTCTTGCAGGTATCCCAGTTTATTGGCAAGAAGCCTTTAACTTTTTGGGGGGAGGGGGTCTTGGATCCCCTGGCCAACAGTTCCTTGGTAGAATAATCCATTGCTGATATTGGAGCTCTCCTGTATTAACATATTTTGCTTACGTGCACAGCTTAAGGAGACTTAATATTATATTTGGTTCTGAATGGAGAATAATCCTTTTCACATTTCCTATGTCTATTAGTCAATTAAAGAACGCAGTTTTACTGGTTTTATAAGAGATTACCTCTATGACAGTTGGTTCCATTTTACAGTTAGAGAGCGACCTCATCATCACCACATTCCTCCTTGTTCTATGAAGGGGAGGTAAGAAAGTCTCTCGTATTAAAACTTTGCGGCACCAAGAAGGTAAGCTTCCTTAGGACTCATTATAAACAGTTGTTACAAGTAGAATACACAGAGGGGTTTTATGCCTGTAGCAGTCTGAGGCTTTTCTTCCTTTCAATGTTCAGACTGGCCAACCTTTCTGCTGGCACTTCCTGGTACATCCTACAAAATGAAAAGCTGTATCTTTTCTTTCTCAGCAATTAAGTTGGTGACATTTTGACCTGTGGGAACATGCAAATCTTTTCCCATAGTTAGTTTTAAGATATAAATTGCAAAGTTTTTGACAAAAAGGTTCCTTATATATCTGTATCTCCCCTTTTTATTTTAGATATTTATTTTTTGACCCATGAACCTCAAAAAGACAGTTGTAGTACACATACCTATAGGCAGGAATCAAGGCACAGGTTTCATTAAATCACCCAAGCTGTTTTGGGTGACTATATGGCATTAACTTGGGAAGCAAACTTAGTTCCTTAAGTTAAATCATCCTACAGGTAAAAGAGAAGGCTACAAGATGATACTATACAACAGAAAAATTATAGAGAACATTTGTATGTGCCAATCCCAAAGTTATTGTTATATAGATTTTAAGTAAAACAAATGTGGACAACAACAATTTATATTTCTAATTAACTCAGATGCATTACTATTTTTATCAAAACCTTTAAACCAATGTTGTTTAATACACACGTATTTACTTTTACTTTTGGTCCTAAAACACCATGTAATCTGTAGACAGAGTCTGGGAAAAATTGGATACTTGTTGAACTCACGTCAATTAAATATACATTAATCGAATATAGACCAGTGTCCCTCTCCTGCCCCTCCCACCTCTCCAGATTCACCATTTCAGTCATTTTTCTGACACAGTATTTTTGTTGTTGTTCTTTTAATATGCATCCCTCGCCACAAAAAATATTTACAACTGGGTTATTAGTGCTAGCATCCACAGATAAGGGATACCATTCGTCGTTTGTTTTTATGGGACTGTGTGACCTCACTTATTATTATTATTTTTTTTTAATTTTTATTTTATTTTATTTATTTCGGTATGTATATCAATGTACTGTCTGCATGCAGGTTTGTGCACCCGTGTCGTGCAATGCCGCGGAGGTCAGAAGAGGGTCTCGGATTCCCCTGGAACTGGAGTTCTCCTGGAACTGGAGTTTCAGACGGCTCTCGGCCGCCATGTGGGTGCTGGGGATCGAACCCGGGTCCTCTGCAAGAGCGGTCGGCGCTCCAACGCCTAGCCACGTCTCTCCAGCCCCACTCCACCTTATATTTAATGTCTTCTACTCCCATCCATTTACCTTAGCAACAGTTCTATGTTGTCTTTCTTTACTGCTTGCATAGGGAAGACTCCCATGATGTACTGCCTACCACATTTTCTCTCATCCACTCGTCAGTTGAGAGGCATTTGGGGTGTTATCCAGCTTGTTTGCTATTGTAGACAGACGCTGCAATAAAATTAGCTGGTGATGTCATTTCTGCGAATTAAATGAGTCTCTGGTAATATACCAGAGTGTAATGACTGATCAAAATGGCAAGCATCAATTCTGATCTTCCAAGGGTATCCACACTACTTTCGCTTAGTGCTGTGCTGCAAGTTACAATTGGGCGGGCGGGACCAGCATTGGATGAGTGTCCCCCTTTACCCACAACCCCTCCAACATTTAGTATCATTCGTTTTCTTGATACTAGCCAGTCCTTATAGCGAGTACGATGATAGTATCACTTTAGAGTGAGGGTTTTGATTTTCATTCCCTAATTATTAGTGACGCTGAACAGTTTTTAAGATCGTTCTCAGCCATCTAATTCTTCACTTGTGAAGCCTCTGTTAATCTCTTTGCTCCAGTCTTTTGGAAGTGATTCATTTCTTTTCTCCTTCTTCTTTGTTTTCTTGGTAGCATGATACTACTTTGAAACTTATGCTTGCCAGATGTATCTGCAGTGAAGATTCCTCCCACTCTGTGGTGTCTTTTCTCTCACTTCCTTTATTCTTTCTTTATGATGTACCAGAAGCTTTTGAGTTTCAAGAGGACCCATTTGTCAATTGATCGGATCTATCTTCATTGTGCAG
This sequence comes from Rhizomys pruinosus, assembly GCA_009823505.1. NCBI lineage: Eukaryota > Metazoa > Chordata > Mammalia > Rodentia > Spalacidae > Rhizomys > Rhizomys pruinosus. The sequence continues at coordinate 169,977 of VZQC01011147.1, read as the reverse complement.
CAGCTGTCTGATTTAGGAGTCTTTTCTTGACATATGTTTGGTAGTCTCCTGCCAACGGTTTCTCCTATCCTTCACCTCCAGAGTTTGGGGTTTAAGTTCAGGTCTTTGATCCATCTGGATATGACTTTTGTACAGGCAAGAGGTAGGGGATTTAATTTCATTCTTACCTACAGTGGTGATCCAGTTTTTCAAACACCACTTACTGAAGATGCTTGTCTTCTTCCATAGTGTCTTCTCTGGCCCTTGCAAATATGAGGTAGAAGAATTGTATGGGCTCAGGTTGACATTTCATTATTCCATTATTCACTTGGTCTGTTTTGTGCTATACCAAGTGTTTTTATGACATATACACTGAAGATATCAGTTTGATGTCTGGATAGAAGCATCCCTCCCCTCTGCATTGCTCTTTGTTCCCTCGGGATTGTTTTGACTATTTGGGTCTTTTGTTTTTCCATAATGAAATTGAGATATTTTTTTCCAAGCCTGTGAAAGAACTCTTGGGAATTTTAATTCGGATGCATTAAATCTACACAGAGTTTTGGGTAGAATGGACATTTATTACTCTATTTATTTCTCAGACCTGACATGGAGGTTGTCGATACTCTGCATGAGTCTTCCTCAATTTCCTTCTTCAATGGGTTTAAATTTTTTGTTAGAGATCCATTGATGTCCTTCTCTAGGTTCTTTCCTAAGAATTTTATTGTTTTGTGAGCTATTGTGAGTGGGAAAGTTCTCCTTGTATTCCTTCCTTCATTTGCTTGTTGTTGGTATAACGAAAGGCTACGACTTTGTCTAGATTGATTATTGGTTACCTGCCACATTTACCTTAGAATTATCATTTCTAGGTAGATTTCTCTGTCGAAGAATCTTCTAGCACTCTATAGGTAAGACAATATAATCATCAGCCAAAAGGGATAGATTGACTTCCTCTTTCCAATTAGAACTCCTTTAATTTCTGTTTCTTGCCTTATTGCCCTAGCAAGGTTTCAAACACTATACTGAAAAAGATTGTCGAGAGGGCAGCCTTGCCGAGCTTCCTACCTTTAACGGCGAATGTTCTATTGGTTCCCCATTTAGTAATGAATATTGGCTGTGGGTTCCCGATAGTGCTTTGATTACATTAAGTAATGATCCCTCCAATCCCAATTCCCTCCAAGACTTTTAAAAATGAAGGCACGCTGAATTTTGTCAACAGCTTCTCCTGCATAATCTGAGATGATGGTGTGCATTTTGTCTTTCAGTCCATTTATGCCTTTATGATATTTATTGATTAAATATGTTGAATAACCATCCCTCGCATTTGATATGAATCAAACTTATCATGATCGGTGATTCTTGAATGTGGTGTGTAAGTGCGATGTTGCCCATATCCTGTTTAGAATTTCTGCATTGTGTTCATTCAGGAGATGGGTCTATAATTATCCTTTATAGTTGTATATTTGCCTGGTTATGGTAATATAGTGATGCTGGATTCATAAAAAGGAATCTGGGAGAAGTCTCTCCATTTCTATCCTTCTAAACAACATGAATATTAATCTGTAAGTCTTTTTGAGAAATTAATATAGATAACTTCGTCATGAAACCGCGTTCTTGCCTGGGCGTCTTTTTTTGGAGGTACTTACTATGTCTTTCAATTCTTATGGACTACTTATTTTTATTACAGCTGTCAATCTTCTCTTGGTTGAGCTTTGGTGATTCCCAGGATTTCAGATATTCATCCATTTCTTCTAGGTTTTCAAACTTAGTAGAATATAAGTTTTTGAAGTAGTCCCGTATGATTGTCTGGATCTTTTCATTGTCTGTTGTGATATTTCCCCTTTCATCACAGATTCTATTGATTTGGAGTTGTTCCCTCTTTCTTTTGGTTAACTGGGCTAGAGGTCTGTCTATCTTGTTTATTCTCTCAAAGAACCAACTTTTGGATTCATTGATTTTTTGTATGGTTTTCTTTGTTTCTATTTCATTGATCTCTGCTCTGATTTTTGTTATTTCTTCTTGTCTGCTCCGTTTAGGGTTCATTTGTTGTTGTCTCTCAAGTATTTTTAGCTGCAGTGTTAGATCATTCACTTGTGCTCTTTCTGTTTTTTTAATGTAGGCACTTAGAGCTATAAACTTCCCTCTTAGGATTGCTTTTAAAGTGTCCCATAGATTTTGCTGTGTTGTTTTATCATTGTCATTCAGTTCCAGGAATGTTTTTATTTCTTTCTTTATTTCTTCCTTGACCCACTCATTATTCAGGAGAGTGTTGTTTAGTCTCCATGTGTTCCTGTAGGTTGTAGGGTTTATTCTGGTGTTGATATTGAGTTTTATTGCACTGTGGTCTGATAGAATGCATGAGATTATTTCAATCTTTTTGTATTTGTTGAGTTTTTTCCTGTGTCCCAGTATATGGTCTATTTTGGAGAATGTTCCATGAGGTGCTGAGTAGAAAGTGTATTCTCTGGTGTTTGGGTGAAATATTCGATAGATGTCTGTGAGGTCCATTTGGTGTATTGTATTATTTAGTTCAGATGTCTCTCTGTTTATCCTTTGTCCTGTTGATCTGTCTAAAGGACTTAGTGGGGTATTGAATTCCCCTACTATTAGTGTGCTGGGGTTATTCTGTGCCTTGAGATCCTGAAGAATTGTCTTTATAAAGTTTGGTGCACCAGTGTTTGGTTCATATATATTCATGATTGTGAGATCTTCATCGTCAATTGTTCCATTAATAAAGATGTAATGGCCTTCTTTGTCTCTTTTGATTTACTTTGCTTTGTCTGATATTAGAATGGCAACACCTGCTTTCTTTTTGAGTACCATTTGCTTGGAATACTTTCTTCCATCGCTTCATCTTAAGTTGGTGCCTGTCCTTGAAATGGGTTTCTTGTAGACAGCATATAGATAGGTTTTGTTTCCTAATCCATTCTCCCAGTCTATGCCTTTTGATTGGGGAGATTAGCCCATTAATATTTAAGATTATAATTGAAAGATGGATGTTGCTTCCTTTCACCTTATTATCCATTTGGACTTTTAGCCTCTGATTCTACTCCTGCAGTTATGTTTTTATTAGTTTCTTTTCCTAAGTTTTTGAGGATTGTTGCTCCTCTCTTCTGCCCTTTGAATTGCGTCAAGTATTTTAGGAAGAGTTGGTTTCATCTTATTATACGTTTGCATTCCTTTGTGTTGGTTTCTACCTCTGCATTTCTGTTTTTATTAAATTTTTTTCTTTCAAGGTGCCTGGGGGTAGTTGTTCCTCTCCTCTGTCCTTTGAATTGTTCCATTCTCTGGAGAGTTGGTTTTCCAAGCATGTATTCTTTCATCTTATTTATGTCGTGGAAGATTTTTCTCTTTCCTTTAACTAGAATTGATAGTTTTTCTGGTTATAGTAACCTGGGTTGGCATCCATAGTCCTTTACACTGGGAGTGCTTTGGTCCATGTTCTTCTTGCTTTCATGGTTTGTGCTGAAAGTCAGCTGTGATTCTGATAGGTTTTCCCTTGTATGTAACTTGTTTTTCTCTTGTGGCTTTCAGGATTTTGTCTTTGTTTGGGTATCTAGCATTTTAACTATGATATGGCAGGGGGAGTTTCTTTTCTGCTCTAGTTTATTTGGCGTTCTACTTGCTTCTTGTATTTGTATGGGTTTGTCTTTTTTTAGTTTGGGGGAATTTTCCTTTATTATTTTGTTGACAAACTGGTCAATGCCATTTTCTTGGCATTCTTCTCCTTCCTCTATCCCTATGATGCAGAGGTTTGATCTTTTCATAGTGTCCCATATTTCTTGGTTGTTCCACTCGTGTATTTTTAAATTTTTCATAGTCTCTACTTGAGCTTTTTAGTTGTTCTGTGTTGTCTTCTATGTCTGATATTCTTTTTTCTGCTTCCTCCATTCTGCTTCTGAGGCTTTTTCCCTCTCTTTCTTCTTGATTGGATGAGTGTTCAATTTCCTTTTTTTTATTGTTCTTCCTGTGTTTTCCTTATAATGTCCATTTCCTTTTGGAGCTTTGCAAACTTTTCTTGTAGCTCATTGGTTTCCTTTTTCATTTCAGCGTGGGATCTCTTCAGTGTTTCCACTTCCTTTCAGAGTTTGTCATGTTTTCCCTCTAGCTCTTTCTGGATTCTGTCATTTTCTCCTTTTAGTTCTTTCCAAAGTTTGTCCTTGTTTTCCTCTAGGTCCTTTTTGAGTTTTTCATTCTCTCCCCTTAGTTTTATGATTTCTTTGATAACAATCTGTGATTGTTATTTTGGGTTCTGTGTCCTGGATTACCTATATGGAGATCCCATGGTAGGGGTCCTCCACTGGCTCCTTAGAGTTTGGTGTGGAGTTGTTCTGTGCTTTTCCCATATTGTTCTTTCGTTGTGCTCTTGTCATGCAGTTAGCTTTTTTCCTGTATTCTGATTCAAATTTTGAATGCCTTTTCACTTTGTTGAAGAATTGCTTTCCTTGATTCCTTTGGGTGTCTTTGTTATATTCTCCTTATGTATGGAGTGTTGACTTGTCTACATTTTAGGCTTTTAATTTTGGTTATATATTGGAAGGTATAGTTCACTTTTCCCTTTCTGTTCTGCAGGACCTGGGTTGGTAGCAACCTGGGTGACACCTTCTGAATACTGTATTCCCTCTGCTGTCAGCCACTCTCTCCTGAGTTCCAGTTGGGGGTTCCAGGTGGCAGGGGGGGTGTTTGGGTTGCTGGCTTGCACTGGTACCCTCTGTGTTTGAACCTCAGCTACTGTCTCCCAAAGTCTTCTGGGACACCTTTCCCAATTAGCTGGACCCACCAGTCCCATCAGACTCCTCCCCTAGCTGGAGTGCCAGCAGGGAGTAAGCCACCAGCGAATACTTGCCCTGAACTCTGGCTTCAGGCCTCGGTTCCTGGTTCCCAAGGCCTTCCAGGACACCTTTCCCAATTAGCTGGACCCGATGGTCCCCTCAGATTCCCCCCCTGGCTGGAGTGCCAGCAGAGTAAGCTGCCACCGAATACTTTCCCTGCACTCTGGCTTCATGCCTGGGTTCCTGGCTCCAAAGCTATATAATGGATCTTAATCAAGTTTAGATCTGCTCCATTTTGAAATAGCAATTTGTGTAGCTGGAGCTGGCCTTGAACTCCTGATCAGCCTGAGGCCACCTTCCAAGTTCTGGTATTACAGGGCATGGGCACTACAACATCCAACTTGCAAAAGGTCTTTTTAATTCACTTGTTACAACTCTTCTCTGGCCAGTGGGGTAGGACTGGGTTGGTAGCTGCTAAGAAGCCATGGGAGTACTGTCCCAGACTTAGGAACAGCATAATGAAGCTGTGCACAAGGCCAAGGGTCAGCCTCTGAGCATTCTCTTTTGTATTTAGGGTGTGAGCAAACCATTTCACATTTACTACTTAGTGAGAAAGGAACATGTTAAACGGGGAAGTCAAGGGATGAGCACAATAAGCCTCAAACAGAAGTATTTTAAAAATAAAAGGACGACAAAAATCTTTTTTTCAAAGCCAATTTTTATTGAAGCTTTGTGCATTTCATACAAAATTTCCAATCAAGTCTAGACCTGTGCCCCCTTCCTTGGCCCCCCACCCCACCAGAGCTCATGCATTCTGCCAAACATGTTTTTCATCTTTTTCTCAGTCTCTTTTAAACATTTCAATACAGACGTTTCAAGCAGATGTTCACTGTTTCCCTCAGTTCTTTGACCCAGTCTTGTTGTTGTTGTTATTCCTTCCAACTTGCATCACTCCAAAATATGCATATATGCATACTATGTATCATAGATTTTAGCATCTTCAGCTTATGATTTTTTTTCTTTATTAGGCTGAAAGATGTCATGTTTGAAGCCTCCTCCTTGGCAAGCCTAAACAACTATCAGTTCTGCCCCTGTGCTACACACTGGGCTTTTCCCTTCCCATGGTTACCAAATGAGGTCCAGAAAGCACCACACCACATCTTAAAATGAGGAAGAAACCAAACACATCTATGGCAATAGTGTGGATGTGCCTGTTGCATGCAAAGTAATGGTGATGTTAGGGACAGGAACTTTCTCTTCTCATTTGCCATTTGTCATCAACCCTTTAATATGTGAAGAAATCGAAACTCGGAGAGGCTGGGTGACTTGAATAACACAACCCAGATAAACAGGAAACAAAATTTAAATCCCATTTCTGATTCCACACTCACAGCCTATCATTTACTTTTTAGGATATCATTTGTGGCCCTAAAATTTCTTTTAATTACAAATAATTTTTTATATCATTCAAACTCACATTTTATTTAAATAAAAAATGCTATACTAGCTTTGACTGAAACAGTACAAGAATCATGATGGTGAAAGTTTTATAAAATTACATTCAGCAGTAGCAGTAATGTTCTGAAAAGCTATGCCATAATTAAAGACCAGGACTTGAATAAACAAGAGAAAAATATATCAGAAAACAAATAGCTTAGACTAAAGCTATCTGTTGATTATTGAAAAATTGTACTTTCTGATATATATATATATATATATATAATATATAATAGATTATATATATGGGGGGAGTTCTTTTTGAGACAGGCCTGTAGCCCCAGCTGGCCTGGAACTCACTATGTAGACCAGGTTAGCCTTAATCTCAGAGATCTGCCTGCTGCTGCCTACTGAGTGCTGGGATTAAAGGTGTGTGCCACTAGGCATGACCTTAATGTTATTTAGATAGGGTCTCATTTAGCCCTAACCTGACCTTGTACTATGTGCTGAGGCTGGCCTTGAGCTCCTGATCCTCCTCTTGCACATACCAAGTGCTAGAATTATAGGTGTGAGCTACTGTGCCCAGATGCTTCCTAGAAACAAGGAAGCTCTTGCTACACTATGAACAATAGTTGAAAATTGAGGTTTGTACATAAAGTAGGGAGGCTATTAATGCTCCTGGAAAGAGCTTCTCAAGAAAAGAAATCAAAGCAAGGCCTTCTTGTTACCATGTGCCTAAACTGGCTTCCAACCCTTTCATCTCCAAGTGGTGATGAGATGCACTGGGCTTTGCTGAAAAATCATCAGAAAAGGATCATGATGGAGAAAAAATGATGCATTCACTTCCTATCAATGTTGTTCCAGGTGAAAAAGCTCAAAGTCTTGCCTCTACAGCAAGATGTCAGAAAGGCCCAAGTGTCATTTACAGAGTTACTCTGGAATTTCAGGATCAGTATCACAGTGGAGCTGTGTCTGGAGCCTCTGTCTGAAGTGAGCTCCAGTCCCAGAACAAAGAAGACCTGCTACATGTGCTGGCCAGGGAAGAAACAGCAGACATGATGGTTCTAGAGCAGCAGCATGACTGTTCCGTTTGGACATATAAGAAGAACTGTAGGGAAATCTGTTAAAATGGGATGGCAAATGGGAATCCCTCTGACTTCCTCTATTATAGGCATCAGCAACCCAAAAGATATTCTGAGCAATGCATTAATGGATTGGTGGGTGTTCTTGATCTTAATTCTCCACGCTGATCTGGTATCTGATCTGAAATCTGGCATTCCCGAATCCAATCCCAAACCATGGCTTGAAATGCGCTTCCTAGAGCAGAGGTTAAGCACAGGTGGTTTCCATCAGCATGTGTAGTCCTGTGCTCTACATAGGCCACAGAACAGTGAGTGGGCGTTAAGGTGAGGAACATGAAAATGAAAACCCAGGCTGGTGCATAGTTGGTCTTCTTAGCTGTCCCCGGGGCTCAATGTTCTTGCCCTGAGGGCACTGAGGCTACCAGGTCTGTTGTGGTCTTGTCTATGGCAGGTTTCTTTGAATAATCACGCTCACCAAAAATGGTGCTTCCTATCCTGATATTTGTAGATCCTACTTCAATGGCATGTTGGAAATCCATGGACATGCTCATACTTAGCTCGACCTGGTCTACAGGGATTCTCAGCTTTTGACATAACTCCTCCCGCAGGGACAGTAATACCTGGAAGTCTGGGTTTGGTCCTTGACTAAGATCATGACCAACGCTTCCTATGGTCATCAGCCCCACGAACTCCAGGCCGGGACAACTGGCCTTTATGTGCTCCACTATGGTTATCATCTCTGAAGGTGGAAGGCCGTGTTTACTCTCCTCTCCACAGGTGTTTGTCTAGACCATAATCTTTAATCTTTCAGCAGAGCCTTTCTTCTGCCAGGAACTGTTCACAGAGTCTACTGTTTCCGGAATGAAGAGGTTGGGGACAGCCATCAGTTTGTTGACATTTTGTTTCTGTGAATGGCCATTGAAGTGTCATTTGATCTCAGGACACGAAGACAGAATCTTGGGGTTTGATGCTTTTTCTAGTAGTTCCTGAACATAGTTCTCTCCAAAAGTGCTCTGGTCCTGATCATAGGCCTCAGTCACCATGTCTGCAGGTTTAGTTTTGCTGACTTCTTCTAGCTGTAGTTGGTTGGCTGGGATATTCTGCGGCCTCCACGTCACAGCCTGCTGCAGGCGCTTGTTCACAGCCCACAGCTTGAACTTGACTCTCAGGTCCGCAGACATACTCTTAATTACAAATAATTGTATAATGTATAGTATGTTTTCTTTTTGGGGGGAGTTTTTGAGACAGGGTCTCCTTGTAGCCCCAGCTGGCCTGGAACTAGGCCTGTAGACCAGGCTGGCCTTGAACCCACAGAGATCCACCTGCCTCTGCCTCCCAAATGCTAGTATTAAAGGCATGTGCCACTACACCCAGCTTAAAGATGGTTCTTAGCCGCTATGTGGGTGCTGGGAATCTAACCCAGGTCCTCTGCAAGAGCAGTTGGTGCTCTTAACCCCTGAGCCATCTCTCCACCCCTACATTTTCTTTTTCTTTTTAGGGAGTCAATCTATAAATAAGAGGCAGGCCCTGAATCTGCTTTAGGCTCTTCTTCCTGAAGACCACTGGCTGTGCAGTAAGCTTGTCAATGTGATCAGGAACACTTGGTGGCATTTTGCAGAAGATCCTATGCTATTTAGAGTAGCACATTCTTAGGAACTTATGAAACAAACTGCTTTCTGTTTCCTTGTTGTTCCCTTTAATTTTATATTGTTCCAAATATGCATATATACACTCCACACATACCAAAATTACAAAGTCTGAAAATAAACTATAGGTTAATTCCTAAACATTTTTAGGGATTCACATTTTAACAATAGAGTTTCATGTAAGTAAACTTTACATTCCTAAATTACATAGCAAGTTGATGCATGTTTTAATGTACTTTTTTATAGTAACATCAGGTAACATGATATTTACTAAAATATAAAAAATATATACTGTTTGCCTCCAGGTTCCTGCCCTGAGATTCTACATTGAAATGTGATCCAAGTAAACCCTTTCCTATCCAAGTTGGTATTAGTCAGAGTGTTTTGTCACAGCAATTGAAAGCAGAGTAGAACAGTCACAATGTCAAAGATTTGGACAACCCTAGAACTTTAAATAGTATGTTTTAATGTCTGTGGATTTTTCAATTTTAAGTTAAAATAACGACCTAATTTTATGTAAAATCTTAAGATTTATGTGCAAAGTTTCAGAACTCTGAATAACCTTGACCTCAAGATCTGCATGATTTTCATAGTATATTTTCAGGGAACTACAGAGAACTTAGAAATTGGATCAAATTATATAGACACTAGAATGTATTTATTCTTTCTACCAATAGCAACTATGAATTTCTCATCATGTATAGTGTACATATAAGACATTGTGGAATTCAAAATTAATGTCATTTGATATTCACAACTGTCCTTTAGCTAATATGCTAAAAAATATAAAAAATATTTATCAGTATACATATAAAAAAGCTGAGCTTCAGAAAGATGAAGAAACTCTTCTAAGTAAGAGAAGAATTGCTCAAACAGCTCATAAACATGTAATCACATCTCCGCACCCCAATCTTCATCAGACTTCATACTGGGAAAGGAAACTAAAGCAAAGAATTTGTTACATTACAAAAACCTGCATAAACTCACAGTGAGGTATTGTAAAATTTAGAAGACATTTCTTTAGTGCAAGTTCCATCCTTTTTTGAAGAATGGTATGAAACAAAAGGGATTTGTGTGCTTTCTTGAGAATGTTACCCTGTAGTGAGACTTAATGATTTCTTTCTATATTTTATGGTCCATTGTTTGGTCTACTGTTCTCTGGAAATGCATTTTTATACTATGAATTTTGTTTCTGTTGTTTAAAGTAATTTTACCCTCTAGGTGAACCAAAAGAACTTATAAAATAGCAAATGACCACATAACATTCTAACATAGCAAGCAAATTCTCTTCACATGTAGGATGTTGATGGCTGTGAATGAAAATAAAATACTGGTGATTTTGGCTGTTGATATGTGGCATTGTAAAGAAAACTATTGGGTTTAGAATTCTCAACTTATGCTTTAAGTTTTCCTTCAATATTAAAGGAAGAAAACAATCAAGTTCTCACTGTGAATTTTCACGGCCAGGCATTATGCTTTCTAATTTTCAAAAAAGATTACGTTACTATACTTTTGTGAAGGGTCATGTTTCCCTATTTTACAAAAGAAAAATGCATTGGATATACAGCTGAATATGACAGAAACTTTGATAATGTGTGTGCCATTCTGAATCTAGAATTTCATACTGTGACACATGTGGAAAATTCCACAGATTCCTAATCTTTAATTGCAGACATTTTAAAAATTATTTCATCTTGAACTTTCTAGTAGAAGTCACCATTCTGAGAAGCTGAGCAACCTCAGAAAAAAATTTAAAAATTTAAAATTTTTCTCTGAATTTTATAACTAAAATATTACACACAAAAGTACATGTATCATTATCAATTTTGATTTTTAATCAATTTTTATTTTAACTTAGATTCAATGGTGATTGTCTCCTTGTTTGAACATGGTAGGTCTGAGATTCTCTGAATTTTATAACTAAAATATTACACACAAAAGTACATGTATCATTATCAATTTTGATTTTTAATCAATTTTTATTTTAACTTAGATTCAATGGTGATTGTCTCCTTGTTTGAACATGGTAGGTCTGAGATCAGAGTTTACTGAATTGGACAGAAAATCTCTACCCCTGAAGACCACTACTCCATCAGTTTAGTTTAGAAAAGAGTTTAAGAGTCCATTTATGTTCTCCATGAAAATTTGGCTGCATTCTTAATTTCAGTCCACCTGTTCCCATTGTTCTGTGTTAATCCTTCATTCAGAAATCTACAAAGGCCTAGTTTTGTCTGGATTCTCATATCTAAACATTTTTCTTAGCTTTCCAAATCTTTAGTAAGTTACCATACTAAAGTCGCCAGATAAAGTTAAGATGAAAACACACAAGGAACATTGAGAATAGAAGTACCAGCAACAACGGAGCCATGGTATGAATGTTTTATGGTCTTTTTTTATTATTATTATTTGTTTATTTTTAAGGGATTCTACAATATAATAACACAGTTGTTTTTAGATAAACATTGATGTTACTCAGTTTGCCATACAATTAGGTGATTGGTGCATTTTACAAGTATCTATGTCCAAATTTTGAACAACGCAAGGTTCCCATAGTCCAGTTGGAGAAGCTTGTATGCACAGGCATGTTGATCAATTAGGAGTCCAGCCTGTATTGCTGTAGTCTCATGATTCACCCCTATCTCTCCACAGCCCTTACATTCTACCACGCCTCCTCTTCCATAATTTGTTCCCTGGGCTTTGAGAAAAGGTCACAAGTGGGTGAGAAGAAAACAGTCTACTCTCTTTGGATTTGTAATTTTGGACTCTAGTCTGTTCAGGTTGTTTACCTTCATGGGTTGACAGCTTTTCCAGTGATACCTTTTCAGTCATACTAACAAAGCACAAGCAATTGGATGTACCGGCATTTAAGCAGTACTAATTATTATGTCAAGCTAAGCTGTGAGCATAGACACAGATGCTTGGATGGTATGCTAATCCACAAACTGTGGTTTCTCTATAAAGGGTGACAAGTTCTTATTGTGGCTTATAACATCCCCTAACCACTAGAGGACATAAGCTTGTGACATCAGCTGTGAGTTATTCCTCTGAGGAGAGAGTTAATAGCCGATTAGATTTGGGATATATATATAGACACTTGGCTGCCACTGTTGCACAGTATCTCCAGGCAGTTGAGGTGTAGCTGATACTGACGGAGGAGCCTTGCTTGTCTCAGGGAGACCAATATTTTGCTATATTCCTTTAGTGGCCTTTGGTAACGCTATCTGGCATTTCAGAGGCCAGTTGTATGTTAACAAGTGACATCTCATAACATTTTTTCATGCTCACATCAGGTTTTCGACAACAGGGACTTACTGCTTTTCTTCTTGCATATATCTCACTTACAGGCAAAAGGCCTTAATTTGGGGGCGGGGGGTGTTGCATCCCTTAGCCAACATCTCCTAGGCAGAATAATTCATTGCTGATGTCAGAGCTTTCCTGTACTAATATATTTTGCTTAATTACACAGTTTATAAATACTTTACTATTGAATTTAGCTCTAGATAGAGAATTGTACTTTCACAGTTCCTATGCCTATCAGTCAATTAAAAAAGGGTAGTTATACTGTTTTATAAGAAATTATGACTATTAACAGTTGGCTCTAATTTAGAGTTAGGAATAATTTCATAACCATCATGTTTTTCTTTTTCCTATAAAGGGGAGAGGTAGGAAGGTTTCTCAGCATCTGGAAGGTAAACTTCATTAGGGCACATTATAAACATTTAACTCCAATAGTATTCAGAGAGATGCTCAGTGTCTGTGACTCAGGCAGTCTGAGGTTCCTCTTTCTTTAATGTTCAGATGGGTCAGCCTCTCTGCTGGCATTTCCCAGTCCATCTTGCACAGCCAAAAGTTGTACATTTTCAGGCATTTAGATTGGTGATTTTTACCTGTGGGAACATACAATTCTCCTCCCATTATTAGTTTCAAGATCTCAAAAATTGAAAATTTATCAATAGGATTGGAACACAGAGTTTTCCATTTGTATCCCAGAAAGGATACTACCCCACCTCCCACCTCCCTCTTTGTTTGTTTAAATTTTTATGTTTTGACCTATAGATGCCTAAGTTGTATTACACATACTCATAAATGGGAGCCAAGGCATAAGCTTTCATTAAATTTACCCAAACTGTTTCTCATTGACTGTATGCTACTTATTTGGGAAGTAAATTTAAGCTTAGTTCCTTTAAATTGTCCTACAAGTAAAAGAAAGTGTTACAATGTGATGTTGTATAATTCAGAATAATATAGAGATCATTTGTGTACCTTAACCCAATACAAATTATAAATAAAACAATTAACATTTTATATTCCCAATTAGTTCAAATGTGCTACCATTTTCACCAAAACCTAACCCAAATTTAATCTAAACATTTCACTAAGCCTTAAAATATCCTATACTATGTGGATAAAGCTTGAGCAGAGTTGAGTACCTGCTAAATAAATTTTACCCAATATATACTTTGCTCTTTAAAGAGCAAAGTATATATTGGTTAAATGGACTATGAATTCAGAGAAATCAAGTCCATTAACTTATATGGTTTATTTTGTATTTGTGTATAAATCTCTACTGAAATACCACTCTATATAAATATATGATATTTTTAAGTATACCCTTTTAAACTGCAAACCTTACAGAGTGGATTTTAATGACTATCTTCTTCCAAGCTCTTGGCCTTCTTCAGACCTGGCATGAAAACCTGCTTTAAAGACTTTTCAGTATCTAGCTCCTTTTTTTTTTTTTTTTTTTTAGTACAAGCATCCTTCATATAAAACCAATTTGCAAGCAGTTGTGCCCCAGCCCACACAGCCCAAGGCTCCCACCATCTAGCTGGAGGGGCTTGAATGTTCAATTAAGTTGATCAAATAAGTGTCCAGACTATATTGTCATAGTTTTACCATTCACCCCAATCACAGCCCTTACATTCTACCATTCCCCCTCTTCCACAGATTGTTCCTTAGGCTTAAAAACGGGGCACAGTTGGACGAGAAGCAGAACAGTCTACTTTGGAGATGTCGTTTTGGACTCTGATCAGTTCTGGCTGTTTCCTTTCATGGGCTGACTGTTTGTCCAGGCATAACCTTTCAATCTATAAACAGTTGTTACAGAGGCAGGCAGATCTCTGTGAGTTCGAGGCCAGCCTGGTCTACAGAGCAAGCTCCAGGATAGCCGACACTAAAGGGAGACCCTGCCTCAAAAAAAAAAAAAAAAAAGATGTTTTATGGTCTTAAACTGATGTGAGTTGTGTTTAAGTAATTTCACTTCCTGAGTGATATGTCTATTTCTCTTAGTTTATAAGAATATTTAGGACATTTCTCATTTAACTCTTCCTGTTCTGTACCTTCTTTATGTACTGTGTTATTCTTTATGTACTTCCTGGCTGATCTCTTGTCCTCTAATAGGGGAATCTCTGTCTATTCCCCATGGCCCTATCCTTAGACTCTCTCTCTCAACAAGGTCTTTAATGTTCTTCAGTTATTTGATCCATTTAGACCCTGAATATGATAAATAAACCAGAGTGCCATACACTGAAGCACAACTTAATAAAATAAGGAAAAACGTTTCAATGAAAACTAGGTGATGTTTTTTCAAGAAATTATGAGGCACAAATCTGTTCCAGAATCATAATTACCTCAAGAATGTCTTAAATCAAGGACACTAGTCCTGGTGCAAGCAAAATTACTGGGTGTGAGTTAATTTTTCCAGGTCTACATTAAAAAAAAAAAAAAGAAAAAGAAAAAAAACTGGTAGTCCAGGCTGGATGTTAATCCTTCATTTAGTATTCTTTGTGTTTACATTTTTATTGCTTCTGCTGTTGTTGTGGCAATTAGCACAGTTTAGTTTAGCTATCTAGTCTATACTGTTGTCTAAGTTAATTTCCATACAGTTGAGATTGGATATTTGTCTGGTAGGATTCTGAGTGAAGGAAATAAATGTGGATTACTGTGTGGATACTTAGATGCATTGGTTGGCAATATGTAGCCATTTAGTAAAATGGCCCCAACTCATCATGATAATGGTCTTATAGAATAATTGTTTCTTTTCTTTATGTTCTGACTGCTCTGTAGACTACTGAGTCACTCAAAGACACAAGGAGGGGTATCTCTCCTATTCTCTGATTCCCTTTGAAGGATCTAGTTATATATAGCTTTCATCTTCAAGGCAACTTGTACTGTTTTAGCCTTTACTTTTTCTCTGCAGTATGTGGTTGTCAAATTGGTAGCTCTAGTTCTACAAGATTCTAGTGTGATTTCCTTTTGAATACTGGTTGCACAGACTGTTTATAGCCTATATTTCCTACTTCCACACAGTCAGTTTCTATCCTTTGTGATAAACTACCTTTCTGATTAAAAATGACTTTTCTATTTTTTTTTTGTTCCTGGTCCTCTGTTGCATAAAGGAGCTTCATTAGTAAGAGATGGAATATTTATGAATGTCCTCTTTATCTCTT
Source organism: Rhizomys pruinosus (assembly GCA_009823505.1). Taxonomy (NCBI): domain Eukaryota; kingdom Metazoa; phylum Chordata; class Mammalia; order Rodentia; family Spalacidae; genus Rhizomys; species Rhizomys pruinosus. Next base: position 154,615 of record VZQC01011147.1, on the reverse strand, counting down.
TTCTGTATTCTGTGAGCCTTAGGTGTTGCATTGTAGATGTGATATGTAGGATTAGACAATTCATCGACAATATCTATGTGTAATGATTTGTGGTACTCTATAAGTCTCCAACCATTGCAAAAGAAGCTTCTTTGATGCATGGTGACTGGGGTACTTGATTATAAATAAAAAGATACATATCATTCACTTAGTAAGAAATTACATTAGTTTAGGGATGTGACATTCTTGGAGATTTCACTAAGATCTATGACCTCTCTATCCATGTGTGTTTGGCTGTTCACAGTACCAAACACATTTCATCCCCACCGAGTGGGCTTTAAGCCCAATTAGCTACCCATTGATTTCTCCCAAAATAAAAGTGGCACTACTGCATCAATGTTGCATGTTGTGGCAGGCATTGATGTTGTTGTTCAGTCTTAAAACTAGTGTTGGACCATCAACTTGTGTTCTCCTTTAGTCGGTTGCATAATGCTCTCCAAACCTATGAGAGCTAACCTTTGGGGGAAGTGTCTTCCAGGTCAATTCCAGCTCCATTGCTCCAATTTGTCTCAGAAATAAGTCCTATATTCAGTAATACGGTCTTACCTTCAAGTTCTGGGAGACAATCAAGGGCTGTGGTAATAGCCTATGTAGTTTTGGGAGTCTCCTGAAACACCACCAACTCAAAGGAAGGTTTCTCCTTTTGGGGACTGTTTCTTGCTATAAAGATAGAGGAGAGATAAATAATCCCTATCTAGTATGAAAAATCAAAGAGAATCATGTTAATCTAACAAACTAATGACAAATTACACATACAATATCTACATGAGTCCATGTGTAAAGCTGAAGGCTACATGATAATTACTCTTCAATCCAGCATTTTAGGTTTAGTTAGCAGTCTTCAAAATTCCCGAACCCATCATCCTACTACATGTGGAGTCAAGAGGAACACAGTGTGCTTCAGTACCTGATGAGTAATTATTATGGTCCAAATTTCAATATTTAACAATCTACAGAGTAATTTCCCTTCATACTTAAACATACTTAATAAATCCAGTGTGGTGGTTAGAACAATTAAATTCTAATCAGGTATGGCGAGATAGCTCAGCAGCTAAGAGAACTGAGCTCAGTGGCTAAGAGCTCTTACAGTGAGTGCAGGTTCCATTCCCATCAACCTCACAGTGGCTGACAACCATCTGGAAATGCAGTTCCAGAGAATCGAATGCCCTCTTTTGACATCCACAGGCATTTCAGCTATGTTGTGCACTTATTTATATACAGGCAAACAGACAAAAACAATGAAATAGAAATAAATATTTAAACAGAAATTTATATTCTAATCTGGACCTCAAAAATTCCTGTCTTGGAGATCAGGGATTTCCCAAGACCACCTGAAGCAGGTAGGAGCTGGGTGCTTCAGCCAGGTGGATTATTTGGTTTGATTCAATTGTCTTCGGCTCAGTTGGGGGTGGAGTTGTCCTCCTAGCTGGTATAAAAGGTGGGCCTGTGTGAATCTTGAGATGGGGGATTTCCCAAGACCACCTGAAGCATATCCACCACCCCCTGCCACTGGTGTCCTCATGGATTCTTTGCAGAACCTTCAGAATAGAAAGGGGGAAGAGTGAATTAGACTTCCAATGGAAAGCCTAAAGTTTAGACAAGTCAACACTCTATAATTAAGGAGACAATGAGAAAAACAAATCAATCAAATAAACAACGAAGTCATCTGAAGGAGGCAAGAAAAGCAAGCCTTCAACACAGTGAAGAGGCATTTGGGATTTGCATTGGAATACAGGCAAAGAGAAACACACATGCCAGTGACATGAAGAAGAGATAACATGGGAAAGGTGCATGATAATTCCACACCTAGCTTTATCAACCCTGTGGAAGATTCCTGTAGTGGGATCCCCCTGGGGATGGCCCAGGACACAGATACTAGAAGTACAATGGAGAATATACTTAAGGAAATCAAAGACTATAAAGAGCTAGTCAAAGAAATAAGAAAAGAGAATGAAAAACTCAAGCAGGACCTAGAGAGAGAGAATGACAAACTCCGGAAGGAAATGGAAACACTGAAAAGATCCCATGTTGAAAAAGAAAAGGAAAACAACCAGAGAAGCAAAGAGCTACAGGAAGGGATTGAGAAGCTCCAAAATGAAGTGGAAATACTAAAGAAATCAGAAGAGGAAATGAAAAAGGAAATCAAACACTCATCCAATCAAGAGGAAAGGAATGGAAAAAGCCTCAGAAGTAGAATGGAGGAAGCAAAATAAAGAATATCAGACCTGGAAGATAACACAGAACAACTAAAAACCTCAAGTAAACATTATGAACAATTTAAAAATACACAAAAGTGGAACAACCAGGAACTGTGGGACACTATGAAAAGATTAAACATCCACATCATAGGAATAGAGGAAGGAGACAAGAGAATGATATTAATCACATCTTCAACACAATAATAGATGAAAATATCCCCAAACTAAAAAAAAAAAAAAAGCCTTGTAGTGTAGTTTGATGTCTGCTATAGCGATCCCCCCTGTATTGCTCTTGTCACTCAGCGTTGCTTTGGCTTTTTGGGGTCTTTTGTTTATTCAAATGAAATTGAGGATTTTTCCAAGCCTTTGAAGAATTTCTTTGGGTTATGATTGCATTAAATCTGTACACTAGTTTGGGTAGGATGGACAATTTTTACTATATTATTTCCCCAATCCTTGAGCATGGGAGGTTTGTCCGTCTTCTGATGTCTTCCTCAATTTCCTTTTTCAGGGGTTTTAAAATTTTTTTGTTATAGATCTGGTGTCCCTTTGGTTAGGTTTGTTCCTAGGTATTTTATTGGTTTTTTGAGGCTATTGTAGTGGGAATTTCTCCTTGTAGTCCTTCTTCAGTTGCTTGTTGTTGGTGTTAAAGAAAGGCTACTGATTTTTCCTTTTTTTTTTTTTGCTATTGTGAAGAGACTTGCAATAAACATTTTTGTGCATGTATCTTTGCAGTTGGTTGAGTCTTGTGGGTATAGACAATCATATCATCAGCAAACAGGGATAGCTTTGACTTCCTCTCCAATTAGAACTCCTTTAAATTTCCTTTTCTTGCCTTAATGCCCATTGGCCAGGGTTTCCAAAACTATATTGAAGATGAGTGGTGACAGGGGGAGGCCTTGCCGAGTTCCTACCTTTAATGGAAATGCTTCTGTCATTTCCTCATTAGGATGATATTGGCTTGGGTTTTCTGTATATGGCTTTGATGACCATCTGAAGAATGATCCCTTCAGACCAATTCCCTCCAGTACTTTAAACATGAAAGGATGCTGGATTTTGTTCAAAGGCTTTCTCCGCATCAATTGAGATGATGGCGTGGATTTTGTCCTTCAATCCATTTATTTTTTTGATGATGTTTATTGATTTTCGTATGTTGAACCATCCCTTGCATCTCTGGTATGATCCAACTTGGTCATGGTGCATGATTTTCTTGATGTGAGTCTGTATGCGGTTTTGCCAGAATCCTGTTTAGAACTTTTGCATTTGTTCATTAGGGAGTTGGGTCTATAGTTTCTCCTTTTTTGGTTGTATCTTTCCCCTGTTGGAGTAGGTGAGATGCTGGCCTTCATAGAAGGATGTCTGGAGAAGTCCCTCCGTTTGTTTCCTCTGAACATTCTAAGTAGTAATGGTTGTATGGCTTTCGAAATTTTGTATAGAATTCTGCAGTGAAACCGTCTGGGCCTGGGCATTTATTTGGTTGGGGGGCTGCTTATTACATCTTCCGATTTCTTTCCCTGTTCTTTTGGTCTGTTTAGACTGTCGACTCTTCTTGGTTGAGCTTTGGGGGATTCCCAGGATTTCAGATATTCATACATTGCCTTCTAGGTTTTCAAATTAGTAGATATAAGTTTTTGAAGTAGTCCCATATAATTGCTTATCTGATCTTTTCATTGTCTGTTTGTTGTGATATTTCCCCATTCGTCACAGATTCTATGATTTGGAGTTGTTCCCTCTTTTTTTGGTTAACTGGGCTTAGAGGTCTGTCTTATCTTATATTATTCTCTCAAAGAACCAATTTTGGGTTCATTGTATTTTATGGTTTTCTTTGTTTCTGATTTCATTGATTCTCTGTCTGATTTGTTATTTTCCTCTGTTGCTCTTTAGGGTTCATCATTTGTTTGTTTTCCAAGTTTTAGCTGCAGTGTTAGATCTTCACTTGTGGTTTTCTGGTCATTCTAATATAGGCCACTTAACTTAGAAACTTCCCTCTTAGGACTTGCTTTTTAAAGTGTCCCATAGATTTTGTGTGTTGTATTATCATTGTCATCAGCTCCAGGAATGTTTTTATTATTCCTTTTTAATCTCTCCTTTGCCCATTCATTATTCAGGAGCGTGTTATTTAGTCTCCATGTGTTCCTGTAGGTTGTAGGTTCTTCTGGGTTGATAAATGAGGTTTTATTGCACTGTGGATAGAATGCTTGAGATTATTCAATCTTTTTATATTTGTTGTTTTTTCCTGTGTCCAGTATGTGGTCTATTTGGAGAATGTTCCATGGGTGCTGGATAGGAAAGTGTATTCTCTGGGTTTTGGGTGAAATATCGATAGATGTCTGTAGGGTCATTTGTGTTTTGTTTCCATTTAGTCAGATGCCTTGACCTTTCGTCCTGTGATTCTGCTAACTATGGAAATCCCCTAGTATAGTGCGCGAACCTGCTGAGTCCTGAATCTTATAAGTCGCTGCACTGTTAATAATCAAATACTCCATAAGCCTAGAACCAACGCACAAAAAAGAACACAGAAACCGAGAGCCAACGTCGACTGCCGTCACCACCTAGCCCCCGCCCAACTGGCCACACACGCCTGTAGCTAACCCACTACCTCGAAGACCTTGGTCTGCTCTGGATCATATAGCCTAGGTCGGTCATGAGGCAAGCCTCACTGCAGCCATGGATTCTGCCTCCCATGAAAGTTATTTTCCTGTTCCAAGTCAACCCCAATAACTGCCTTCGAAGTCACCTGATATATGGGTGGAAGTAACACACCCAGATAGGGAATGTGCTGCCTCCAGAATCCAAAAAGGCCCACTCAATTTTGTGCTTCTTTCTTGGTGGAAGGATGGGCCAGGTGGAACAACTTATTCATTACCTTAGAAGGAATGTCTCTGCATGCTCCACACCACTAAACTCCTAGAAACTTCCCCGAGGTAGATGGCCCTTGAATTTTAGTTTATTTCCCATCCTCT
>VZQC01011147.1:115800-143499 GCA_009823505.1 Rhizomys pruinosus | reverse complement strand
CATATGCTTTACCAACAAGTCTAGACTAGCTGCTATCTCCTGTTCACTGGGTCCAATCAGCATAACATCATCAATATAGTGGACCAGTGTGATATTTTGTGGAAGAGTCAGGTGATCAAGATCCCTTCTAACTAAGTTAAGGCACAAGGCTGGAGAGTTAACATACCCTTGAGGTAAGAGAGTAAAGGTATACTGTTGGCCTTGCCAGCTGAAAGCAAATTGCTTCTGGTGGTCTTTATTAACTGGTATTGAGAAGAAAGCATTGGCCAGATCAATAGCTGCATACCAGGTACCAGGAGACATATTAATCTGTTCAAGTAAGGACACCATATCTGGTACAGTGGCTGCAATTGGAGTCACTAATTGGTTGAGTTTTTGATAGTCAACTGTCATTCTCCATGATCTATCTGTCTTTTGCACAGGCCAAATTGGAGAGTTAAATGGAGATGTGCTAGTAATCACCACCCCGGTATCTTTCAAATCCTTGATGGTGGCACTAATTTCTGCAGTCCCTCCAGGGATATGATACTATTTTTGGTTCACTATTTTCCCTGGTAGAGGCAACACCAATGGTTTCCATTTGACCTTTCCAACCATAATAGCCCTCACTCCACAGGTCAGGGAACCAATGTGGGGATTCTGCCAATTTCTAATTATATCTATCCCAATTATTCATTCTTGGACTAGGGAAATAACCACAGGATGAGTTCTGGGACCCACTGGCTCACCGTGAGTCAGACTTCAGCCAAAACTCCATTTATCACCTGACCTCCATAGGCCTACTTTAACCAGAGGGCCACAATGCTTTATAGAATCTCCTGCATTCAGTGTCAACTCAGACCCAGTATCCAAAAGGCCTCGAAAAGTCTGATTACTTCCTTTTTCCCAGTGTACAGTTACCCTAGTAAAAGGCCTCAGGTCCCTCTGGGGAAGGACAGGAGGAAGTCAAACAGCATAACTCTTTGGTATTGTGACAATGTCCTTCCTCATTGGAACCTGGCCACCCCTTCATTCAAGGGGTTCTGGGTCTGTGAACTGTCTCAAGTCTGGAAACTAGTTAACTGGATGCATTCGCTACTGCTGAAATCCAATGTTGACTTCCTTTCATTTGTTCTAGAGCTTTTCTGCTTATACAGATCAAATAAAAACATAGTAGGCTTCTTATGTATTTGGTTCCTGGGAACACCGTGATTAATTAGCCAGTTCCATAGATCCATTTGGGTCATGCCATTATAGGCATTGTTTTGCCTTTGCCATCCATTATGATAACTAAGATAACTTCACTCATCAGGCCTTGGGAGATTCAGTGCTGCCACCTGACGCCTACCCTGAGGTCCTGTTAAACCTATTACATGTACATTGAATTTATGCAAGCAAGCAACAACTTCTGTAACTGTAAGATCTGGCATAAGAAATAGAGGAAATCTTCACTGCAGATACATCTGACAAAGCATTGATTTTCAGAATATATGAACTACTCAAAAAACAAAGGAGAAAGAAAACGAATGACCCAGTCAATAGATGGAGCAAAGAACTGAACAGAGACTTCGCAAGTGAGGAATTAGATATGGCTGAGAAACATCTTAAGAAGTGTTCAACGTCCTTAATAATTAAGGAAATGCAAATTAAAACCATTTTAAGATATCATCTTACTCCAATAAGGCTGGCTAGGATCAAGAAACAAATGATACCATGTGCTGGAGAGGTTGTGGGGAAAGGGGAGCACTCATCCACTGCTGGTGGGAATGTAAACTCATACAGCCACTATGGAAAGCAATGTGGAGAACCCTTGGAAGACTTGGAATGAACTTGCCATCTGACCCAGCCATACCACTCCTGGGTGTGTACCCACAAGACTCATCTTACCACAGAAATACATGCACAGCTATGTTTATTGTGGCTCTCTTCACAATAGCAAGGAGCTGGAACCAACCCAAGTGCCCCTCAACTGATAAGTGGATAGAGAAAATGTGGTACATCCTCACAATGGAGTTCTATGCAGCAGTAAAGAAAGATGACATCATGAACTTTGGGGGTAAATGGTTGGAGCTAGAAGATATCATGCTGAGTGAAGTAACAGAGTCCCAGAAAAACAAAGGATGAATGGTATCCCTCATCTGTGGATGCTAGCATCCATTACCTAATTGCATGGCAAACTGAGCAGCGTCAATGTGATCTGAAAACAACTGTGCTGCTCTTATATTGTAGAAATCCTTTAAAAAATAAATAAAGGAAAAAAAACAATGGAATAGCAAAAAGATTATTTTAAAAATTGGAAAAATGGTAAAACAAAACAAAACAAAACAAAATAAACGACCAAACAAACATAGAAAAATTCCTGTCTTACAAGCCTGTTGACTTATCTCTAAGCTTTAGTTTCTTACTTGTAACATTTGTAATGATATTTGGTACCTAAGAAGATCATTGTAAACATATGCTATATGGGATAATGAGTGAGTATAGAGCAGGACTTAAATATAGTGGCATATACTGTATTGTTTTCTCATTCAATTTCCCTCCTGTACCTAGCACCAGATGCTTCCAAAGGGAGATGCACTTTGAAATTGTGACAGAAAGTTTCTAGAAAGAAGATCCTGCAACTTGGACTGAAATTCCTGTAACACTGACTGACTGACTGACTGACTGACTGACTGACTGACTCAATGACTGACTCAATGACTGTAGAGGGTTTGGAAGGTTGCAGATCCATGGCCTATTCACAAATTATCTGGGGACATTTTTAACCCCATGAATAGCCACACTTTGCCTACCTCTGTTTCAGAATTAACATTCTTGTGACTAATAACATGTATTAACTTAGAAGACCACTGGGTTCCACCAATGAAAAAGCTAAGAATGTCATCAGTTAGCTTCTGAGACCTGTAGTGGAAATCACCCTGCTTTGTTATCACCTGCCTATTGAACATGACAACCATGTATTTGAAAAGTGTCTTTATTCATTACTTTTCTTTGTTCTATTACTATAAAACTATATTGCAACTATGTCCATGCTAGTAACCTGAAGCTATGTTCTTGGGCCATCTCTGTTCATATTTGGCTCCAGAATAAACTATTTCTTAAGTCCTTTGAGGTAAGAGTTATGTTTTTGCATTGATAATGCCTGACTTATCATAGATGGGAAGTACTGCAACTTTTTGTAAAAGGAAACATATTTTTTTTAAAAAGAAAGAAATTCATCTGTATTAGTTGCTATTCTGTTCCTATAACACATTATGAGCAGGACAAATTGAAAAGAGTTTATTTTAGCTGCCAGTTCAAGAGGGATAAGAGTTCATCATGGTGGGGGATGTGCAGTAGCAGAAGCAAAATCCTGGGAGCTTACTCACATCTTGAACCACAGAGAGGAAACAGAGAGTGAACTACAAGTGTACTGAGGCTATGCATTTCCAAGGCTGAAATCTGTAGGAATGATTTACAAAATGGAAGGAACTAGACAAAAATGCTATTGTTTATAATAAAAACTAGCTCACTGATCATTTGTCCTGACATTGATTGCTCAACACCCCATTTTACCCTTCACAGCCTTCCACCAAAGATAGTGAATAAATGCTGGTGTGCTTGAATTAGCATTTCAAAGTGCTGGAAGCAGTGTCTTTCCATCTTGATTGGAAACAGTAATAACTGAGAAGTATGCCTGACACTGTATATATATTTTAGGTCAAGGTTCTCTGATAAGGGTGGATCCAAGCTTATAATTCCTCAATTCATGCTGGAGAAAAGGTTTTATAAAAGGACATATGTGGGGCTGGAGAGATGGCCTAGCGGTTAAGAGCGCCGACCGCTCTTACAGAAGACCAGGGTTCGATCCCCAGCATCCACATGGTGACCAAGAACCGTCTGAAACTCCAATTCCAGGAGAACTCCAGATCCAGTGGAATCCGACACCCACTTCTGACCTCCACGGCATTGCACGACATGGGTGCACAAACTTGTGTGCAGACAGTACATTGATACACATACAGAAATAAATAAATGCCGGGCATGGTGGCGCACGCCTTTAATCCTAGCACTTGGGAGGCAGAGGCACGGGGATCTCTGTGAGTTCGAGGCCAGCCTGGTCTACAGAGTGAGTTCCAGGACAGCCAGAGCTACAGGGAGGCCCTGTCTCAAAAAGAACAACAAAAAGAAGTACATATGTGTAGGAAAAAAGGAGGCCATCTGTGGCTTCTTTTGTGCTAAATTACCTACTTGTCTGTTTACACCAAAACCTGGCCCCAGGCAGGATTTGCCTGCCTTGACATCAAAGGTACTCACAAGTTCTTGTACTCCTGATGTTAGTAACTCATGTTATTATGGAACATGAGGCAGGGGGTCTGAAACCAGGCTCTGAGATATGTCACTCTGGGTATAAAAACAGAATGCTGTGAATTAATAAATGAGTCCTTCTTACCATCAGGTAGGGACTCCTGGCCGTTATTTTGCATGTGTAAACTTAACCCATCAGGATTGTGTAGTTTTGACCAGTGGGTTGGCTGGTGGCTCAGCAGACCACCAACCTGGCAATGTGGTGTGGGGCTGGAACAGTCTTATTAGGTGGCAAGCTGTGATGTGTGTGAGTGAGTGCCTGGGTGGGAATTAGACTGTAGAGCCCCTGATAGGTGACAATCTTGCATTAGGCTGTAGAATGCCTATCAGGCAGAAGCCTGGAGGATCTGGGAGTGCCAATAGGGCATTGCCTGCTGTAGATGCTAGATGAGACAAGTGGGCAGTGGAAAGGTTAAACCCTAAATGGCCCCAGGGTTTAGGACAGCTTCTGGAGGCTGTCTTGAATCTTCCCTTTTCCCTGTAATCCAGTGGATGAGGTTTGTGTGTCCACCTCCAAATTTGGTGGAGTGACACCACAATGGCACCCAATGCCATTTGTGAGACTGGATTTAGGAGTACAGTTCCATGAGAGAATTGAAGGAACAAACTCTCAGTTTGGATTGACTCCTGGTGTTTAAAATTAGTGAGGAATTAAAGATGGCTGAGAAACAACTTAAAAAGTGTTCATCATCATTAATAATTAAGGAAATGTAAATTAAACCCACTCTCAGATATCATCTCACTCCAGTACCACTAGCTAAGATCAAGAAAACAAAAGACAACAGATGCTGGAGGGGTTGTGGGGAAAGGGGAACACTCATCCGCTGCTAGTGGGAATGTAAACTTGTACAACCACTATGGAAAGCAGTGTGGAGAACCCTTAAAAGAATCAGAATGAGCCTACCACCTGTCCCAGCCATACCACTCCTGGGTATATACCCCAAAGACTCATCCTACCGCAAAGATATATGCACATCCATGTTTATTGCAGCTCTCTTCACAATAGCAAAGAGCTAGAACCAACCCATATGCCCCTCAACAGATGAGTAGATGATAAAAATGTGGTACATCTACACAATGGAGTACTATTCAGCAGTAACTAAGGATGGTATTATGAACTTTGCAGGTAAATGGATGGAACTCAAAGCCATTATGCTGAATGAGGTGACACATCCCAGAAAGACAGAGAATGGTTTCCCTCATTTGTGGATGCTAACACCAAATCCCCCAGATGAAAGGCAAGCTGAATGACAGTATGGTTATATTTTTGGTTTATCTGTAAGCAACTATGTTGTCATAATGTGAATCCCTCAATGGGCTCTAGAATCCACCCACCAATTATTTTCATACTCTGCAATTGCCATATATGGGTGGAGAATATGTATCCATATTTTAGAATAGCATGAAATTAATGGAGGAAAATGTGAATTCCTAAGCATAAAAAAAGACAGAGAAAGATGCAGGACAGTTATGATAGAGTACATGATCTGGGATGGTTTGGAGTGTGGTGGGGGGAAGGGATAAGGGAATATGCCTGAACAGAAATGAAAAATGATGTATGAAATAAATAAAACATCAATAAAAATAAAATAAAAATTAATTGTTACATACAATGTAATGTGGTTTAGTAATAACACATGCACTCAGTGACACATTTCCTCCAGCAAGGCTATACCTCACTAAGAATCCATGACCTCCCAAACAGTTGGTTGTCCCTAGGCAACAGTTAGTTGCCACCAACTAGGGACAAAATGTTCAAATACCTGAGCTCATGAGGAGGCATTTCTCATTTAAGCCACCATACCAAGATGTAACATTTATTGAATTTTGGTTATGTGTCCAAATTCTAAATATTTTACATTAACAATTCAGTCATCCCATCCATCTTCAGGTAAATATTTTATATTCTTCCGTTACAGAGATATTCGATTGGAGACTCAGGGAGGCTGATTTGTCCAAAATAATACATTAAAAATGTATGGAGGGGCTGGAGAGATGGCTCAGTGGTTAAGAGCACCAACTGATCCTGCAGAGAACCCGGGTTCGATTCCCAGCACCCACATGGCTGCTGGGAACTGTCTTTGACTCCAGTTCCAGGGGAATCAGACACCCTCTTCTGACCTCTGAGGCATTGCATGACACGGGTGCACAAACCTACATGCAAACAAGACATTCATACACATAGAGAAATAAATAAAAAATTTAAAAAATAAAAATAAAAATAAAATAAAAAAGTATATATGGAGATTTTTTTTTACTTGATGATTATAACCTTAATTAGCCAATACACCTAAAATATATTTTGTAGAAAGTCAAGGGTCACATGAGATATTTTGGGGAATATGCATATTTCAATGTTTCTACTTTTTGCTACTCACAACCTCACTGTCAATATTTTGACTTGAGGAATTCCATTGGTATTTCAAATTTTGTTTGAAATTTTCTTGACTTGTTAAAGCCTTTCCCAAAGACCAACACAATCAAACCTTTCCTCTTTTCTTCTGTAATCAGAGCCCACATTGACTTCGAAAGTTGTTTATCTCTTGCCTTTAAGAGGTATCCCAGGCTAAGAAAAAGGGCCAAATCAGTCCGAATTAAAGTAAACCAAGGAGGGCTTTTGTTCCAGGAAATGTGGTCTCTCAGGTGAATCCATGTCCCCTAGGACCATGAGAAAGCGTAGATCTGGGAGGTATGGAGAGCCTTTTATAACGGAGAGGGGAGATGGTGACATGTTGAAATCTGGCCAATTAAGCCAACTCTGGTGATCAGATCTGGAGGTGGGTCTCAGGTCCAGAGGTCTCCTGAGAATCTTGCCTGAGCAGAAAAGAAAGGAGGGTCCTTCCAGTCTATGCCATCTTGGCTTTTCTCCCGACCCAACCTAACAGCCTTCTCTCCACAGGCCTTCCTCAGAACAGGAAGCAGTGTCTCATTTCCCACCATTCCCTTGTGATAATTACTATGATTTTTTTTCAGTAGTTACTCTTTTAATTTTCAAAAACAAGTAGACTGCTTATAGCTTAAAAGGACTCAACAAGTGATTTTAAATCGATAGTACATTTTAAAATTACTTTTTTTAACGAAAGACTTAATCTTTCAAAATATTTTACTTTCTATGTTTTTTTCTGTGTATGAGTGTGTTGTCTATATGTGTGTGGGTGCACTGGTGTCACACAATGCCCACAGAGGTCAGAGGAGGGTATTGGAATCCACTAGAACTAGTTGCTAGCTACTATATGCCTGCTGGGAATTGTACCTGGGTCTTCTGCAACAGCAGTTGGTGCTCTTCATTGCTGATCCATCTCTCCATCCCTTTAAAATTATTTTCCACACAATAATATTTTATTAGGAGTTCAAGGGTATCTAATTTATATTTTTTTGGAGTATTGCTATTTAAAAATGATTTGTTAATTCTCTGACAATTTCATACAATGTATTTTGATCATATTCACCCCCAACTCCTGCCCTTAACTCCTACCACACCCACTCCTACTTCCTTACTTCCTCAAATTCATGTCTTCTCTTTAAAAAAATTTAATAGCTCATCAATTCCAATTTGGGCTGGCTATATATTTCTGGATGTAGAGCTATCCACTGGATCATGGTAAGCCTATCAGGAGCCATACATTTAAAGGAAACTGATTCTCCTCCTCCCCAGAAGCCATCTATTGTCCATAGCTGGAGAATAAAGTCATCAGCAGTCTTACTCAGCTGTGAACCCTGTGAAATGCAATAATGACCAGTGAGGTATCCTTGTAGTAGTATCACAGATAAAATGGAGATAATTTACCTCTTTATGATGGGCTTTGAGGGACTACACAAGAAGAAACACATACCTAATTCTATAAATCTGGACAAGAACTCATGACTAGGGATCTTATATGTCCTAGGGCTGAAACTACTGCTATTATTGTACTAAATGGACATAGTATTTAACTGCCTTCTAAACCAAAATCTCTTTTAGATTATTGTAGCTCTCAGACCTCATCAGACAAGGTTCTTTGGGCAGTGGATGGTGGTTAATATAGAAATTCATAACTTCCCTTTTCATTGTCTTTATTTTATTTCATTTGTTTTGAGACAGATTCACAAGTAACCCAGGCTGTTCTTGATTTTAGTGTCTAGCTGAGAATGGCCTTTAACTACTGATCCTCCTGCCTCTACCTACAGAGTACTGGGATTAGAAGCATCAGCCAGCATTTACCTCTCAAATGCTAACTTCTAATTGTTCACATGTGACTGTGGATTTTTTTTCGATATTTGCTTCTGGGTCTTCCCAGTTCTACTGTATGCTGGTAACATTTCTGGGTTCTTGAGTGATGCCCTGTCTATTCGTGATCACTGGTCCCCAGGGCAGCATAGGTTTTTAATAAATCTTCTAATCAGCTTTTGAAAATAGAACTCCGTGCTTTACTGCAGTCAGTTATGCAGATGGCTGTCACTAGGGCCTTTTCTTCAGTTACAACCTCCCTCCTAGAATTGCATTAGCTTCTTTCCTTAGCTCCATTTATGAGTTTGCAGCCCTTCAGAACCATATGTTGTAGAGGAATTGTGCTTTCCCTTAGTAGTCGTAGGATATCATTTTTTTAAAACCATTTTATTTACTGGTCCCTTGGTTATACAAGAAAGGTAGGAATCTCACACATGCAAGTAATTGCAGCTCCAGTAGTTAAAGATTTACTACAGGAAAGCCTTTGTTAACAAGCTGGTTTTCAGATCTTCTCTTAGCTTCCTGGTGTTACAGCAGAAGTGTTATCTGAGCCTGAATCTCTCAAGCATGCTCTACAGTTGGTGTGTGTGTGTGTGTGTGTGTGTGTGTGTGTGTGTGTGTGTGTGCGCGCGCGTGTATGTATGTGTTGATCAGTAAGGGTACATAATTTAGAAGAATGATGCTTTCAAGTTTAGTTATGTCCTTGGTATTGTTGCTATGTCACATGCCTGTGATCACTTTCCCTTAGTAAGCGCAGCTTTCTGTGCAAAATCCAGTCATGCAATTTGCCTGCTTTAGAGATAAGGCTAAGGCTCTGTCAGAGCACTTAACCACAGGTGTAAAACTGTGATTAAAAAGAGACTGCACATTTAAGTAGCGGTAATTAGAAGTGAATTCTTAATTGCAAAGTTACAGAAGCATTTATGCTTTGCTCTGCTATCCCAAGCCTTTGAAAGGTGCTATATAAATGCAAATTGCTTCTCCCATCATTCATGCTGTGCATTCATGACATTGAAATGTGCATTTATACTGAACTAAGCTTAATAATAAAATACTAAATATAAAATATCTATTAAAAAGTATATTTCTATCAGCCAAGAAGAGTTCATTTCTGTATTTTCCTTTAAAGCATATTCTCATGATGAGATGCAAGTTCTGTCTCTATGTCTGATTAAGAGAATGATGTATACAAATAAATCTCTTCATACTGATGAAACTACACAATGATAAGCAATTTTTAAAAATATATCATTGTCCTCTAGCAGGATTTAAATTAGGCATCCTCTGAGAGTGAATCACATGATAGCTGTTGCAGTCATTGACTCTTAAAGATGAAAACTTAAAATTATCAAGCATTTTGTTGCTATATTCATTTTTCACTTCGAACTCTTGATACAATCTTCATATCAGAAACTTTGGTTATGGAGGATGGCATGAATATTTTGTGAAGACCAAGGCTTAATATCCATGGGAAAATGACCAGGGCTTTGGCCTCAAATTTATATGCCAGAAAATTATAAATACCACATTCCCCCATGGCTCCATGTTATACATATTGACAAAAAAGAAAATATTTCAAGGCAAGATATGTGTATGTATGTTTGTGTGAGTGTGTGTGTGTGTGTGTGTGTGTGTGTGTGAGCGGTGTAGGTTCTCACTACGTAGCACTGTCCTTGCACTCATGGAAATCTGTTTGCCAAAGCCTCCTAAGTGGTGGGTGTATAGCTATGAGCTAGGTCATGTGCTTCTTGGACATGTATTTATCATTATATCATTTGAATATATTGTTAAAGCAGACTCTAGGTCAGTAGATTTGAAGTGAGGCCTAGATTTAATATTTCTAGCAATGTTTCTTCTATTATTTGTAGATTACACTTGGATTAATACAGTTTCAGAATGGACACATGTCCACAAGCTTTCTCTATAAAGAGCCAGATAGCAAGTATTTTAGGCTTAGTGGATTGTAAGAACTCGGTTACACCTAGTCAATTCTGCTATCGTAGCAAAGCTTCATAGTTAGCACTTAAATGAATAAGCATCAATATATTTCTTTTTTTTTTACATTTACTTTCATTTATTTCTTTTTTTTTTAACAATAAGTAATAAGTTTTGAGTACAATCATCCTTCATGTAAAACCAATTTGCAAGCAGTTGTGCCCAAACCCACACAGCCCAAGGCTCCCAACATCCAGCTGGAGGGGCTTGTATGTACAATCAAGTTGATCAAATAAGTGTCCAGTCTATATTGCTGTAGTTTCACCATTCACCCCAATCACAGCCCTTACATTCTACCATGCCCCCTCTTCTGCAGATTGTTCCCTGGGGGGGGGGTTGGAGAGATGCCCTAGCGGTTAAGAGCACCGACCGCTCTTACAGAAGACCCTGGTTCAATCCCCAGCACCCACATGGCGGCTGAGAACCGTCTGAAATTTCAATTCCAGGAGAAATCCAGTTCCAGGGGAATCCGACACCCTCTTCTGACCTCCGCGGCATTGCACGACAAGGGTGCACAAACTTGCATGCAGACAATACATTTATACAATACAAAAATTAATAAAATTAAAAAAAAAAGAAAAGCATTAATATGGGGCTGGAGAGATGCCCTAGCGGTTAAGAGCGCCGACCGCTCTTACAGAAGACCCTGGTTCAATCCCCAGCACCCACATGGCGGCCGAGAACCGTCTGAAACTCCAATTCCAGGAGAACTCCAGTTCCAGGGGAATCCGACACCACGCTCTTTGCACCTCCGCGCATTGCATGACAGGGTGCACAGACCTGCATGCAGACAGTACACTCATACACATACAGTAAAATTAAATAAAATAAAATAAAATAAAAAAAGAAACGTATTAATATGTTTTAGTAAGGGTGACTTTACAAGAAAAGGAGACAAGCGGGATTAGCTTTCGTGCTCTTACTTACCAACATCTATTTGAGCAAACTGTAAAGATGAGAGTCCTCCAGGACAATTCATCTATAGCTGAACATAAACTTCTCTCTATCTCTTTTTTATTTGGTCTTCTTTGAGACAGGGTCTCCCTTTAGTCACAGCTGGCCTGGAGCTCTCTATGTAGACCAGGCTGGCCTTGAACTCACAGAGATCCACCTCTGCCTCCTGAGTACTTGGATTAAAGGTGTACCACATACAGGTACTTAGCCGCCATGTGGGTGCTGGGAATCAAATCCTGGTTCTCTGCAAGAGCAGTCAGTGCTCTTAACTGCTGAGCCATCTCTCCAGCCCAATAAACTTCTATATTACTTTCCAACAGAAGTAAATTCCTAAATGGCTTCCAATAGCCACTAGAAATGCCTAGGTAATATAAGTATCAGATGAAATCTAATTTAATTGCAGAGTCCTCAAGGAACTCCTCAAAGTACTGAGCTAGACTTCCTTTATTCATTGGATCCTTCCTTCATCCTTGCTCATTTTTCAGTTTTGAATAATTTGGTTACTGTGATAATGCCCAGAATTGCTTAGCCAGGTTGTTGTCAGGTACCAGAGTTGACATGTACAATTATATTCTTCACATCCAATAGTTTTCCATTCCTGGGTTCAGGTCATTCTCCCTTTCTGTACAGACCTCTTAATCTTCCCAGTTACGTACTCTGTTGTAGAATTTGACAGCTCCAGAGCTGACATCTCATTAAATCTATGAAGTAGGTTAATAATCACTGTTATATAGTGAGTCATCATAGCATCAATATCTAAAGTATTTTTTAATTTATGTCTGTATTTTGGGGGGAATAAAATTAAGGCATATGTAAAACTGTTTTGAAGATTACATCTGGAGTGGGAACACTTGAAATATCCCCCATCCACCTTGGCATGTCAACTGGATTTTTTTTTCATTATGTGCAGATTTTGTTAAACTACCATACTATGGAGATTTCATTGGTGTAGCTTCCCTGTTACGTTTAGGAAGAAGACAAAAATTGAGACGGGGTGAGCAGGACATGAGAGGATTTGTAGGGAGACTGGGAGGGGAGACAGGATGCAAAGATTATATTCCCGTATGATATCCACACACAAGAAAAGATCATGTCTTGTTTCATTTCCTGTCACTTAAACAGATTCAATCCTCCACAATGTATAAAAAACAGAGTGTATCATTCTGGCAACAGAAAAGTCTGGGACTGACATCTGTTTAGCATCTGGTGACAGCTTTGCACTATATTACTGTAGAAATTTTTTAAAAAAGCAAGAGTGAGGATGTAAAAATGATTAGTTAAAGGGTGATGTGGCTTAACTAGTTCAGTCCTATGAAAGGAAACTTTCAATTTTATGAAAGAGCCATCACTCCCTCTTAGAAACTTCCTTGTTTTTTCAAAGCCCTAGCTCCCTGCTAGTGATGTGAAGCAGTTTTCAGCATGAGCTTCAAGGAGGAAAATATTTAATATTGTTAATTTGTTATGACTTATTATCAGCATATTTTTTATATATTTATGTGTATGAATGTACTGTCTGCATCCAAGTTTGTGCACCCGTGTCGTGCAATGCTGTGGAGGTCAGAAGACGTTCTCGGATTCCCCTGGAACTGGAGTTCTCCTGGAATTGGAGTTTCAGATGGTTCTTGGCCGCCATGTGGGTGCTGGGGATCGAACCTGGGTCCTCTGTAAGAGAGGTCGTTGCTCTTAACCGCTAGGCCATCTCTCCAGCCCCTATTTATTTATTCTTTTACCATGGCTTATCTCATTGTGTTGGTGACAGCTTGAGATTGAGCAATAGTCAATTCTGCTGGTAGTACACCCGGTCTTTATGCAATCCTAATTGTGGGATAAAATCTACTTGGGAGGGGAGCACTGGAGAGATGGCTCAGAGGTTAAGAGCACAGACTGCTCTTACTGAGGACCTGGGTTCGATTCCCAGCACCTACATTGCATCTAAGAACCATCTTTAGGACTTGGGTTTGATTCCCAGCACCTACATGTCGCCTAAGAACCGTTTTTAACTCCAGTTCCAGGGAAATCCGACGCCCTCTTCACAAACCTACATGCAGACCATGGTTTGATTTCCAGTACCCACATGGCTCCTAAGAACCGTCTTTTAACTGCATTTCTAGGGGAATCCGAAACCCTCTTCTGACTTCCGCAACATTGCATGACAAGGGTGCACAAATGTACATGCAGACAGTACACACATATAAAATAATAAGCAGGGGCTGGAGAGATGGCCTAGCTGTTAAGAGCGCCGATTGCTCTTGCAGAGGACCCAGGTTCGATCCCCACCACCCACATGGCGGCTGAGAACCGTCTTTAACTCCAGCTCCAGGGGAATCCGATGCCCTCTTCTGACCTCCGAGGCATTGCACGACACGGGTGCACAGACCTACATGCAGACAGTACCTTCATACACATAATAAAATAAATAAAAATTAAAAAAAAATAATAAGCAAATAAATAAATAAATAGCATCTTAAAAAATCTACTTGCGTAAATGTGGGGCTAGTTTTACACTAAAGGGTTTATTTTGTTTGGGCCTGAGGAGAAAACAAAGTGTCTGATTCTTCTGTGTGTTTCTTTTTTCTCTTTCCCCGCAGCATAGTGGTCCTGTTCTTGAACACCTTTTGCCCAGATGTTATGGGAAGGTCTCTTGAGTGAGTAAATGAGCATGCAGGTGGAACTTTTATTTTGATAGTAGAGTAATGGGTTAATTCTTTTTTAAGGAGTGGTAAACAATGTTTTCTTTTTCAAATTATGACTTGTCATGCCAATTTTCAATGTATATTGCTTCAACAAACCACTTCAACAAACCAACCTATTTAACTGTTTCCACTTCTCATTTTCTTCAACAGAAATACTGTTTTTCTTTTAAAGAGAAACTTAAACATGACATTCATTATTCACAGGAAGTCTGGGGGAGCTACCACTGAGTGCTTATGATTAGAATCAGATGATAAAAAAATAATGAACGTCTTGTAGAACTTGCTTATTATTGCTGGCCCCTAGCACAGCATCATTTAAATTCAAACAGCACTGCCCTCTGCTATGAAAAATTGCCAAAGGGAAGAGGATTGTCCCTAGGGCTAATCACTGATGTACATTAAAGCTTGCTGGAAAACAGATTTCCTTTTGATAATGAAATATTAAAAAAAGAGTGTTTCTGGAAATATTCGTTTCAATAAATAATTTCTAAATCACCTCATTAGGTAATTGAGGCCTTTCAGTTTACAGAAAATTAGGGCTGAAAGTTAAACAGTGATGTTTAGCACTACCTGGCTACAGGAAAAGCCATGACCACCATTCTGAAAGTGAATAAATAATTATTAAAGGCCCATTAACTTTTTTTCTTACTTTATTAGAGCTCATTGCTTATTACATTGCCTAGAACCTAATGAGAATATATGTTTTGACTTTCTAGCACTGTGCATAACATGAAGTTAATTTTGGTATTGGTTTTAGCCTAAGAAAGATAGGAAACACACACACACACACACACACGCACACACACACACACAAACACACATACTTGCCTTACTAGGGATGGTGAAGGATAAAACAACAAAAGAAAATAAAATAATTTCTTAGCTTCCTTATTTCTTTTCATAATTATTTTCCTTTTTATTACTTTTTTGAAAAAATATATACAACATATTTTGATTGTATTTAGATTCCTTTTGGTATCTGTACTACTCTTTAATTTCCCTTGCCTAATTTCATGTACTCTGTTTATAATATATATATATATATATATAGATATTATAATATAAATAGAGAGAGAGAGAGAGAGAGAGAGAGAGAGAGAGAGAGATACAGAGAGACAGAGAAAGAGAGAGACAGAGAAAGAGTCAAATTTGTGTGTACAAATGCCCTTCAGTATGTGAGAATGTGACCATCAACTGAAGCCTGGTTAACCTACCATGAATCACACCCTTTATTTAGCCTGGCTCCCCTTCCCAGTGGCCATCAGGCTGCAATCATTCCTCAGCTAAAGTTGAATTTTCTTAATCTAATTCCCCATGTCTATGTTGGGATTTTTTTCTGTCTTCAGCTTGCACAGGGCTTCTGGGTGCTGTCAACATTGCTGTGAGTTCATGTGAGTATCATCTGAGTGTCTGGAAAACCCTATTTTCTTATGTTGGTTCTGTTTCCCTAGTTCTTGTTATCCTGTTATTTTGTGGGGTGCGGACACATGCCACAGTGTTTCTGTGGAGATCAGAGGACAGCTTCCTGGAGTCAGTTCTTCCAGACTTACGTGGGTTCTGGGAATTAAACTCAGGTTCCAGGTTGCATGGCAGGTGACTCTACCCACTGAACCTTATCCTTGGTCCTGCTTCTTTTTTTATATATTTTTTAATTTTTTATTTATTTCTGTATGTGTATGAATGTACTGTCTGCATGCAAGTGTGTTCACCCGTGTTGTGCAATGCCGCGTAGGTCAGAAGTGGGTCTTGGATTCCCCCTGGAACTGGAGTTCTCCTGGAATTGGAGTTTCAGATGGTTCTCAGCCTCCATGAGGGTGCTGGGGATCGAACCGGGGTCCTCTGCAAGAGCAGTCAGTGCTCTTAACCACTAGGCCATCTCTCCAGCCCCCAGTCCTGCTTCTTTATATATTTGCATACATCAATTCTTAGATAAATGGTATTTATCAGAAAACATGCACTACTTAGATAATGTTAAAATAATATCATTAGTTGCTGGGCGTGGTGGTGCACACTTATAATCCTAGCACTTGGGATGCAGAAGCAGGCGGATCTTTGTGAGTTCAAGGCCAGCCTGGTCTACGGAGCAAGTTTCATGGCAGCTGGGGCTACAGGGAGACCCTCTCTCTAAAAGATCCCCCCCCAAATAATATCATTCAAAAGTGGAAATTGAATAATTAAAAGGCCATTACTTTCTGCCCCCTCTTCCACAATAATCTCTGGGCTATGGGTGGGTGAGGTTTACTATAGAAGTCTTATCCAGGAACACACACTCTGTAGTCTCCTACTCTCTAAACCTTGACCAGTTGTGCCTTTTGTGTGCATCACACTCTTTTGTATGAAAAAATGTTACTGGTGAGAGTCGAGGGATGTATTTGGGTTCTCACTCTGCCCACTGTCTGCTGTACTGTGTATGAACGAACATAAGGAAACAGAGGCTTTCAGGCCCCTGGGAACTTGCACATATAAATTTGCAGCAATTGTGATCAAATAAACAAGACTCATGCTGGCTCAATAAGATAAAAATCTATCATAGGACTGGGGAAATGGGCAAACTTAGTTGATGAAATATTGGCAACCTATTAGAGTGTAGTGAGGCAGAGTTCTTTAAGGAAGTAACTAGACTCCAGAAGGTGAACTTGCACCTAAGGACAGCTGGTACAAATACTTGACCGGATTCTCCTTACCATATGACAGAATGAGTGAAATCTGGTGAAGGGGGTACCTGGATGGGGTAGAGGTTCTAAATTTGATTGAGATTTATTATACAAAATTCACAAAAGCTCAATAAAATATCTTTAAAAGACCATATCCTTAATTTTCTTATTAGTAAGCATGACAACTAAGCAATTTGACATAATATCACCAACATCATTTTTATTATCATCAATAATTTTTTATACTATTGCAGGAGCTACTTGTTGCAGCTGTGACTTGATACTCTTTGAAATAAACCGTGGCCAATGTTCTTTCCTGAAATATTAATAAAAAGACAACTTTTCAAATACCTCAGCATTATTTCAATTTGTTTGCATGTTATCCTCAAAAGATGTCATCAATAAGGCAAATATTTTCTTTAATTTATTTGAGGAATACCCAGGACAGCTTTTTTTTTCAGTGCAAGAAGAAAGTATTATTGATCGAATTCTGGCACATTTCAGGTAAGTGCTTTTTCCCAATCTTCCTTCAAAGAAAATACTACAAATCAAAGGATGGGGTATTCTCTAATATGTAGATACTGTTCTTCGTTTTTTTTTCAACTCCTGATATTTTTCATGTGCTTCTGATTTTCAATACCGGTGTAGCATGGGCTGTCTTGTGAAGGACAGATATTGGACATCTGGATGCCTTCTTCCCAATTTTGGATTCACTGGCCTACACAGATCATCACAAACAACTTAGACTGTTGGTACTTCACAGGAATCGACGGGTGGAGGGAGTAAGACATGCTTTTCAACGAATCAGTGGGCCTGAGCTGTACATGGAGGAGGAACTAAGCATGTAAACAGAGGAAGCAAAAGGTAGAGCTTCTACTTTTGTCATCGTGGACAGGAGTGCAGAAGCCTCGTTGTCCCTGCCACAATGTAGAATTTGTTGTATGGCCTTCGTTTGTAAGTTGCTCCCTTACCATCCACTGTTAGGATTTTCCAAACTGGGGTTTGGGGAATTTGTACTTCGCTTTGCCTTTGGACCATGGGAAGAGGCAGGATTGTGTGGTTCTCTCCCAGAAAGAATTTTAGCAACAACCACTCACTGCAAATGGGCTTTCCTTTAATGTCCTGTCCTAAGTGTGCTGAACTGTCTTCTGGTGAGGGACCTCAAGATTTCCCATAGTTATGCCATCCATACCAGGAGCCCCAGCTGAGCCTAGTAGTTAAAACTTAATTCAAAGTATGGGAATAGGGACATTTAATTCAACTGAACTAGGGCAGGAGATCAGATCAGTGCGTACCTAGTAGCTAGGAAATACAGTTACTGCAGATTTATGGCTTCTGTGGTTTCTGCTTGGCTTGCTTGTAGAGAATGGGAATTGTTTGAGGGGCTTTCCGCTCATACACTTGGGAACCTAAAAGTTTTCACCCCTGGATATAGTTTTTCTGTACAAAACTCCTCCCAACCACAGCTCAGGGCTACATGCTTGGGACCGAATGCCCACATGTAGTACTCAGCTAACTATAAAGACTCTTTTGATGGGGTTGGAGAGATGGCTTAGCAGTTAAGAGCGCCAACCGACTGCTCTTGGAGAGGACCCAGGTTCAATTCCCAGCACCAACATGGCAGCTGAGAATCGTCTTTAGCTCCAGTTTTAGGGGAATCCAACACCCTCTTCTGACCTGCCCAGTATTGCACGACGCGGGTGCACAAACCTACATGCAGACAGTACATCCATACACATTAAAAAAAGAGATTCTTTTGGCATCATTTTGGCATAATTGGTCTTCTCTGGTGGAATATCTTATTATAGTCTGGCATTAGATCAATCCACTGGCACTTCTGCACTCCCGTGCACCTTCTGCCACACTGTACCCTGAAGAGTCCTCTCACATCCACATAACCATACCATCTTCTCCATCACGCTATCAGGTTAGCTTAACAGTGAACAACACTGCATCCAAATAAGCATCATGGATAAACGCAGTTACTACTTCCATGTGAATTACTGTCTTTGACAAAGATGTTCTACCAGCATAAGATAAAGGTAAAACGGGATGCCACAAAACAATGCAGTGAACACACAAAATTTAGTTATTTGTTGTAGGCCTTCTATTGTGAAAGAAATGTGAGTAGTCAATTTGGTTTAACAATTTCTCCCATATTTCCTAAAAGCAAATGAAGCACTAACCGTTTCCACGTTCCATCATTAGTTCAGGACTGGCAAATTTTCTTCTTCCCTTCTTTCTTCCCTCCCTCTCTCCTCCCTCCTCAATGTTGTTAGACAGAATTGACAGAATTATTTTTACTTGATCACTCAAAACAAATCTTATATAAATTAATTCCAGAATATATGTGGGAGCATAGTTGTAATTTATGGTGGTTGTTCATTGATAGATATTCATCAAGCTTAATGTACACTCCCCAGAAAAAGTCTTCAATGTAGAAACATGTTATGCCAGTAGTAATCAAACACATCTAAGTTTAGATATTTATATTTCTAACTAGATCTTATTTGTGGGATGCTATGTCTCTAATGAAAGCATGTGAGACAAGAAAAATCAGGTGAATTACTTATTACTTTTCTACAGGAGCCTGTTTATAAAGAAATTGTGAGAATTTGCTGTGTGAGGGTTTTTCATGCTACATTTGTGTTTATTCTAAAAGAAACTGTAGAAAAATAATAGGATGGGAAGATGCCTTTAGGAAACATAGGTAAAGACAACAGTAAGTTGTGCTTAAGGGACTATTCGCAAAGCTGGTTTGTATCATTTCTACTGAACACATGTTGGGCAAAAATTATTCAGACAAAACCAAACCATTGCCAAGAGAGCAATCTGACAAAAATGAGTCTATTCTGAGATATCTGCAAATTGTTTTCATCTTGAATTTTCTTTCAAACCAATCTAGGATAACTGGCTATTGTTAGCATGACCACTCAATTCACAAAAGGGAAGAAGTTAGTTCTGGAGAAAAATGCATCGAATGTGCCTGCCTGCTTAGGCTAAAGCTTTTATTTCTTAAGCTCCATGCCTTCTCATAGAGTTGAATTAACTGATTTTGTTCATCTTGTCTTTATTTCCACTATACTTACATAGTAACACACTTTATCGTTGAAAACTGGCATTGATAACTTATTTACTCAATTTTTCTCCTTGTCCTCCAACTTTAAAACAAATGACAATTTTATATTTTGGCTTAGGTGTAGGCTACTTTGGGGTTCACAAAGAAAAAATTGCATCTCATAATCTTTTCTTCTTTTATAAGATGATAATTATAGTATTAGCCTTTAAGCATATTTGGAGATGAGGAGGTTGGAGAGATGGTTCAGCAGTTAAGAGCATTGGCTGCTCTTGCAGAGGACCTGAGTTCTATTCCCAGTAACCACAAGGTGGTTAAGAACCATAACCCCAGTTCCAGGGTGATCTTATGTCCTCTTCTGATCACTGTGAGCATTGCACAACATGGGCCTACTTACACAAACATGCAGTCACTGCTGTCATACACAAAAAATAAAAAGAAAAAATAATAATAATAAAAAATTAAAGATGGAACAAACCATGTTGTTCTGGTGTCCTCTGAGCACAGAGCCCATTATACAATGAGGTCTGAGAGGATTTCAGAATTAGGATTGCCATTTACCTTATCATCCATATTTTGTTTCACAATTAGACTAATTAAAAAATTCCTTACATTGTATCAAGTACAATGCTTTTAATAATTTACCTTTCATTGTTTGCCTTCAATTGCTGTGACAAAGCTCTCTGACCAAAACCAACTCAGGAAGGAAAGAATTTATTTTATCTTACATCTTCTGGGTCACACAGTTCAGCACTATGTAAAGCAAAGGCAGGAACTCAGGGCAGGAACCTGGAGGCAGGATCTGAAGCACAAACTACTGAGAACCATTACTTACTGATTTGCTCTTCTGGCCTGTGCTCAGCTAGCTTTCAAATATAACACCAGCACAAGACCATATGCCAAGCAAGGTCACCAACCCCAGTGGCCTGACCCCGCATCACTCAACAATTGAAAAAATGCCCCCACAGACATGGCCAGTGGGCAGCCCAATTAAGCAAATTTCTCAACTGAGATTCCATCTACCCAGGTGTGTCAAGTTGACAACTAAAGCTATTCAGCACATCACCTCTTCCCATGACATAAAACATTTTCCCTTAGACTTGTAATAATGTTCTTAAAAGTAGAATGTTTCTGTATCCTATAACCTAGAGTCCATTAGAATTACATGCATATATCTCACTTCTTTTAGCAGTCTTCAACCAGATGAATCAGTTCAGTCTTCTTAAATGGATCCCTGTGGTGGTTTGAATAAGAATGTCTCCTACAAGACATAGGTGTAGGAAAAGACTTTCTAAATCAAACAACAGCTGCACAGGAAATGAGGACAACAGCTGACAAGTGGGACCCCATGAAACTCAAAAGCTTTTGTACAGCAAAAGAAACAATTAAGGAAGTGAAAACCCACAGAGTAGGAGGAAATGGTCACCACAGATACATCAGACAAAGCATTAACATCCAGAATATATAACCTACTTAAAAAGCAAAGAAGTAAGACAACAAATGACCTACTCAAAAGATGGAGTAAAGAGCTGAACAGAGACTTCACCAGTAAGGAAATAAAGATGGCTGAGAAACATCTAATTCCCCTGGAGCCATAAGCTCAAATAAACTCTTCCTTTTATACATTCCCTTGGTTGTGTTGATTCTATTACAGCAACAGAAAAATGGCAAATATAATCCGTATACAGTGTACCTTGTATAATTTAGCTTCTTTTATTCACATAATTACATTTAAAATGTGCAATTTTTACTTATTTCTTCTTCAAATATGAATACCCTTCATTTTTAAGAGTTGATTCTTCCTCAGATGTACACAGTGCCTATGTTGCCTTTTTATTCAGTTGTAACATAGCATATGTTGTCACTGTCTGATAATTTCTTTTTTATTTAATTTTTATTTTATGTGCATGAATGAATTTTCTGCATGTATATAAGTGCACCCATGTCATGCAATGCCCAGGGAGGACAGAAGAAGCATAGCTTACCCTGGAACTGGTGTTACAGATGGTTGTTAGCCACTATGTGGGTACTGGGATTCTGCCAGAACAGCCATTGTTCTTAGGCACTGAGCCATCTCTCCAGCTCCTGATAATTTCTTTGTTGGTCAATAATCTCTAGATACTTTAGATTTTCTAAAAAGTGAAAGGTCATATTTCTCTGTTTACACTGTAAAACTTGGCAGAGATCCAGACTCAAATTTTGATGAATTGATTGCTCTTTTTATACAATGATCCATGTAACACATACATTAAATTTAAACTTTGAGAAGGGATGAGTGAATTTTTCAGACAGCATTTCAGATATATGTGAGAAAAGAAAGCAAGGGCACTAAATCATTCAGCCATTGATAATGAAAGTCCGGGAAAATAAGTTTTATTAAAGAGATAATAATCTTTATGAATGCCATTTAGTGTTATGGCTGCAACCATATTTGGAACCAGGTAGATGATGATCTAAAGTGATTGTGATCATTTGTATAAGTGTAAGTATTTACAGATGATGAAAACTTGCTGGATTTATGTGTGTATAAGGGTGTGTGAGCTGTGTGTGTTGTGTTTGTGTGTGTGTGTGTGTGTGTGTGTGTCGGAGGGTCAGAGACAGAGAGAGAGAGAGAGAGAGAGAGAGAGAGAGAGAAAGAGAGACATACAGAGATAGGCACTGACACAGAGACAGTGATACAAAGACACCAAGAAATAAATGGAAAAAGAAACATTTAAATGATCTTCATATCGTGCCTGTGATATTACATATAAAACACAATACAAGAAGTCTAACAATTTGTTATTTATAAGACATTGCAAAATGAAATAGATTTCTTAAAGAACTTTGATTAAAGTAAGTCTCAATGCATTTGTTTTCAAACACATTTTAAAGAAAGAAAAAAAAAGTTCTAAAAGTAACATACCATTTGTTGTTGGTTTTCCTAATACTCAGCAGTACCATGAACCTCAAAGCACATACCTCAAGGTCCAGCACTTCCCCATAATTTGAGTCTCCCTACTAGGCAAATTGCTTTCTCTGAGGTCGCCCAAAATGCCAAACCTTGTTATCAAAAGTTCTGCCTATGACATTATGACTAGTGCTATTTATACTAGACCTTAAATTATTCCAAAGAAGATCTATTCCTTAATTTCATTATTGAAAGAGGAAAATAATTAACTATAATAAGACCACAACTTGCAAACACTGTAAGTCTTATGGCTAAAGGAAAAATGCAGGATAAACAGTATATTTTGATTAATCAAATGTTTGTTCTGCATCAACAATGGTTATAAATTAAGGGGAACATTCACAGTTGTATAGACTTATTTTAAAATTTCACGGAATTATGCAATTTTGATGGATTTCGGCACAAATCTTTCAATATTTGACTAATTATTTACTTAATTCATGACAATACTTCATTTAGCATCAGATAAATTTGGCTTTCTTTTATAATGGTACAAATCCAAGATATATATATATATATATATATATATATATATATAACATCTATAACCTTTTCTCTAAATCTTTCTATCCTGAAGTAGTTGCCCAATTTCATAGTTTTTATTTAAGATTTTAGAAATTGCTGATTTTTATTGTGATTAGATCCCATTGTAATATTGATCATTATTCTCCTATAGTATTTTCACTGTTCAGGATTTATTTTATTTTGCTAAAAATTAATTTGTTTTCTTGTTGATTAACTTCAAACTCTTAAAATGTATACTATGTGGAGTACACTAATAACATATTGTATTTGGCTAATGTAATGTAACTTGTTTACTTAATTAAAATAAAAAACCCAAAAAAGTCAATCAGTGGTCCAACCTCAGCTTTAAAGTCTAATAACCACACACTGACAGGCACAGCATTGTTTTTGTGCAGTGGTGGGCAAATTTGTCTTGGGGTTAATCAACATCTACCCAATTGTTCTTAAAGCTCTCTCAATGGGAGGGTAACTCATATGTGGCACTGTAAATATAACCAAATATACATGGCTAGAGAGGTCACAGAGCTTAGAGAAAACTTTGTTTGTCACATCCCTAGACAAACATAAGTTCTTACTATATGCTAAATATGGATCCTTATATTTACAGGCAAATATACCAGTCACCCAAAAAGCTTTTTTTTTAACAAATGGAGAATATTAATATAATTTTATAACTGATCACACACAGAGATTATGAATTGCTCAACCCTGATTGAGACATGTATAATAGAACCTTTACCTCTAATGCTGGATATAGTGGAACAGGAGTTAGAGAGACTACTAATGCATTTCTGAGCTCCTACCAGTGAAGTTTCCTTAACCAACAGTGGGTGAAGAATACAGAAAACCACATCTGGCTAAAATGTAGAGAATAAGAGACTGCAAAGGGTGTGTCCCTGGTAGGAATCACCCACCAATAATTCAGGGACCATTGCAGAAGAGGGGGCAGACAGACTGTAAGAAGAAGGGGTTGTGCATGACTATAATGAAACGGAGTCTAGGCTCTTGGTAACTTGCTCATACAAACTTACAACAATTGTGACAGCATGCACAAGACCCATGGAAACTCAGTTACACAAAACCAAACATAAAGCTGGGGAAATGGGAAGGAATCCTCAATCTTAGCTGAGGGAATATTGTCAGCTAATTACTATATTACACCAATGTATATACTTGCATAAAACATTCTTCACTGACACCTGTATACCACAGATTCACAGACTATATCTGAATCAGCAAAACATGATTAATAATGAATTTCTCCATATTAATAAGTCCATCTCAATGATGCCCAAGGACAGGAATGAGAACCCCAGGCTCAGAGGTAAGCTATACTTTTATCTCTATGTTAAC
The DNA here is from genome assembly GCA_009823505.1 of Rhizomys pruinosus. Classification (NCBI taxonomy): domain Eukaryota; kingdom Metazoa; phylum Chordata; class Mammalia; order Rodentia; family Spalacidae; genus Rhizomys; species Rhizomys pruinosus. Next base: position 118,766 of record VZQC01011147.1, on the reverse strand, counting down.
TTCTATTTTATTGAAATATTTTACTGCAGAATAATTTGTTTTTAAGCAAACAGTGTAAACACAATGTAATTTAATCTTTTAAAATTTTTGTTTGGGTGTAAGAGAAGTTTGATACATATGAAACAAATAATAAGTTTACTTCAAAAAATAAAAAGTCAAGAATTAGACTCCAAGTCTTTGATCATTTTTAGTGGGAATAAAGGCAAATACATTAAGGATAGGAATTTGTTGTGTTCACAACTCAGAAAAGATTATGGTTGGCACTTCCTGACATTTTTGTAAGAGGACCATAAAACTATAAAATTTCATAAATTTAGAATGAAATTTTAAAGTAGATCTTTCAAGTAATTCTGTGCCTTTGTTGTCCTAATGTCAGTTTTGATTGGCACTTAATAATTAATTGTGGATATATAAAGGCTGGTGAATTTTTTTAAGTCACTAAGAAAATTGTCAACTTTCCCTTCAGAATGACTGAATAGAACGTCAAGATCATAAACCCTCTTTTTCCAATTTCTCTGAGTAAGAGTTCTGTGTGTTTCAAAGGCAATTTATTAAAAAGGAAGAAGACCAAATCTCTGTGAATATAAATTAAAGGGCACTCTGACCAAAACATTGGCTTCTTTCTCATGGTTAGAATATAGATGCAAAATGTCCCCATTTTAATCAAACTCTCTATATGACCCTGTCAAACTTTCAAAAATACCTTGCAGATGAAAAATATATTACTTTATTGTTAAAATTATCCATATTAGATAAAAATGATTGTATATATTGCTTTGTGAATCAAAAAAGAAGTCAGAATACAATATTAAATATAAATAAATAACCAGTTTCTTTTAAGACTATTTTAAGCACATTATATTAATGACCCTAAAATTTTTGAATTTTATATATGTGATATAAATATATGTGATACAATTTGGGGAGGAAACTCTACACAGTGATTATGTGGAGAATGATATTCATGCAATCCATTGTTTCTTCCAGCCTATATTATTTTGTGTCATTTTATGTTCTGAAGAAAAAGCACATTTTGGAATTCTAAGTGTTCTCTAATTGTATTATTTCTTCAAGACACTTGTTAAATTTTGTAAAAAATTCAACAAATCTTATTTTTGCTAATTCTCAAAACATGATATTGAAGTACTCTGAAGACATTTTTCATTAACATGTGGAATGTGATAATTTATTTTTCTGTTCAGTTCACATAAAAATTTAGGTATTTTTGTGAGTCATGATTTATCCGGAAATTAATAAACATAAATGTATTACATGTGAAATACATTTAAGCATAATTCATATTGCAAGTTTAAAATTAGGAAAATTAGACATGAGAGAAAAGATTTATTAATATATCTCCTGTAATTTGTTGGAAACGGGATGGAAAATTGAATGGTGCCTAAAGATAGAAGTTACGTGAAATTAAATTAAGTACTTCAATAAAATGATCCCATTTAAAATGATTTTTTCTTTGTACCAAAATACTTTTTTTTTTTTTGTCTTTTTGAGACAGGGTCTCCCTGTAGCTCCAGCTGCACTGGAACTTGCTATGTAGACCAGGAGGGCCTTGAACTCACAGAGATCTGCCTGCCTTTGCCTCCCAAGTGCTAGGATTAAGCGTGCACCACCATGCCTGGCCCCTAAATACTTTTTGAGATTCTTCCACAGTATTCAAGATTCCAAACTCAGGCTAATAAACCGATGTGAATTTTAATGGAGAACAATTCTTTTTTTATGATTACTTTCCCTTTTTTTTCTTTTTTCTTTACTAGTCTGAAATACGTCATGATTTCCTTAAGGAAGTGTTTGAAGTGTCCTCCTTGATAAGCCCAAATAACAATCAGACCTCCCCTTGTGCTCCACACTGGGGTTTTCACTTCCCATGGTCACCAAATGAGGTCCAGTAAGCACCTCATCCTGTCTTGATCTTCCTGTACTGGTCTCTGTGATACAGCCTGGGTAGTTCAACAATGGCAGTCTATACTCTGAAGAGGCTGAAACCCTAGTAACTGCTCAGTCCACAAGCTGCATGTCTCAGCAGTCCCCATCTGGCACTGAAGGTTTGGAGGATTCTTGGACAGACACGAGTCTTCAGTCCATATTGAAAGGTTGAAAAGCTGTGTCTCATGTTTTTGAAGGATGGCAAAAGCAGCTACAGGGTAGTTGTACTTGCCAGTAAGAATTGAAGACAGGCAAAACAGCAGTGCTTTTTTTTTTTTTTTTTTTTTTTTTTTTTTTTTTTTTTTTTTTAGTTCTCTCATTTTTTTTTTTTCTTATAATTTTTTTTCCTTTTTATTTTTTTTTTTTTTTTACCTTTCCCTACAAACTCTCCAGCACTTGGTCTCACTTGTTTTCTTGATCTTAGCCAGTTCTTATTGGAGTAAGATGACTCTTAATAGTGGTTTTGATTTGCCTTTCCTTAGTTATTAGTGATTTTGAACATTTCTTAAGGTGTTCTCAGCCATTTTAAATTCTCATTGTGAAGTCTGTTCAGCTCTTTGCTCCATTATTGAGTGTCCATTGTTTTCTTTTCTTTGCTGCTTCTTTTTTTGAGTAGTTGATTTCTTCTCGGAAATCAATGCTCTGTCAGGTGTATTACTGTTGAAAGTTTCCTCCCCCTCTGTGGGACTTCTCTCTTGCCGTGATTATTTCTTTTGCTGTTACAGAAGCTTTAGAGTTTAACAAGGTCCCATTTGTCAACTATCGACCTTAATTTCTTGCTACAGTGCTGTCTGATTAGGAAGTTTTTTATTTCTATGCCTATGTCGGCTAGTCTGCTGTCAACATTTTTCGTCTATCGCCTTCCACCCTTTGGGGGTTTTAACATTGAGGTCTTTAATCTCATCTGGAGTTGACATTTTGGTACAGCTGTGAGAGGTTAGGGGTTTAACATTCTAGTTTAATTCTTCTACAGTTGGTGATCCTGTTTTGCAAACACTACTTGCTGAAGATGCGTCTTTTCTCCA